>SJYC01095384.1:0-10343 GCA_006408675.1 Madoqua kirkii
AGTTTTGGTCACAGGAAACTCCAAGCTGGCTTCTGTGTCCCTGTGGCAAATCCTCATTGTTACAGGGTTTTCTCTGTGTGGGTGTGTCTTACTTTGGGGGCACAACACACTGCAGACTTTGTTTTGTATACTGCCAGCCCCAACCCTAGACTTGCCCGTTTCTCCAAGGAGCCCTGGATCTTTTCTTGGAATAGTAGAAACATCACTTTGCTGACAAGGATCCATCTAGTCAAAGCTACGGTTTTTCCAGTAGTAACCTTCGGATGTGAGAGTTGGACCATAAAGAAGGCTGAGCACTGCAGAATTGATGCTTTTGAACTGTTGTGTTGGAGAAGACTCTTGAGAGTCCCTTGGAGAGCAAGATCAAACCAGTCAATCCTTAAGGAAATCAACCCTGAGTATTCATTGGAAGGACTGATGGTGAAGCTGAAGCTCTAATACGCTAGCCACCTGATGCGAAGAACTGACTCATTTGAAAAGACCCTGATGCTGGCAAAGACTGAGGGCAGAAGGAGAAGGGGGTGACAGAGGATGAGACGGTTGGATGGCATCACTGATTTAATGGACAGGAGTTTGAGCAAGCTCCGGAAGATGGTGATAGACAGGGAAACCTGGCATGCTGCAGTCTACGGGGCTGCAAAGAGACTGAACAGCTATCACTTTCACTTTCATATTAGCAACCAGAATCTGGCAGCTGCTTCTGCACTAGGAAATCCAGTTTTAAGAGAGAGCCTCAATGAATAATTTCTAAATAGAAAGTATTTTTATCATGTTAAGGTATATCATTGGGTTTTCCTACATTCACGTTTCCTACAATGAGGCCAACTTATCAAGCATATAAAGATGCTCAGAGCTTATGCATGGTGAACACCATTAAGACTCAAAGTTGTAAATACCCATAATAAGTGGAACACACATCAGCTTTTACCTGATAAGACATTTGTGACCTTGAAAAAGTCCACAAGTAAGAAAATAACAGAACATGGTAAGCACCCTGGCACGCATACATCCCAAAGGAACTGTTCCTCGTATCTTAGCTTCAACCCGTACCCGAGTCACTCCACATGAACAGAGACCTCATGGTCTGCAAATCTCAAAAAGGAGATTCCACTCTCAGCATCTTTTGCTGTCTTATTACACGTCCTTGCTGTGAATGGGCCACAGTCACATTAACCAAGCCAGAGACCAGTGAGATGAAAATGATGAGAGGCGTGGCTATCAACACTGCAGAGAACAACATCAGAAACACCTGGACAGAGGACCACACCGTCTAGGAAGCATCCTCCCCCATCCCCATCCTTTAGCCCCCTGGCCAAGTCCCAGGGCTGGCAAGTCCTCTCTATCTAGCCTTTAAGGCCACACCCAGCCCTTCAGGGACCATCCACGCCTGCTCCCAGGTCACAATGGCAGAGCTGTCTGCATGCTGGGGGCCAAAGTGTTTACCGGTCTGATCCTTGGCAAAGCTTGTTGACCTCTAGAGCCAAACTCTCTGACTGGAGTCACACAGGACCTTGTTTCTTTATTTTGTTTCCAACCTCCCAACAGAAATTTTATATCAAAGTGGGTGTAACTAATTTACATGCTCATTATCAACATGTAGAAATTCTATTGATCTACACAGAACACATGGTCTCAGCTGGGTTAGACGTGTGATAATTTAATGAGTGAAAAGTAGCATTTTTATTGCAGTCTTTCTTTTAAAACTGTATTCAAGGGCAGCTGATTTACCATGCTGTGTTAATTTCTGCTGTATAGCAAAATGATTCAACTATACATATAAATATATTCTTTCATATTCTTTGCCATGATGGTTTACCGCAGGATATTGAATATAGCTCCCTGAGCTCTACAGTCAGTTCAGTTCAGTTGCTCAGTCGTGTCTGACTCTGCGACCCCATGGACTGCAGCACGCCTGGCCTCCCTGTCCATCACCAACTCCCAGAGCTTGCTCACGCTCATGTTCATCAAGTCAGTGATGTCATCCAACCACCTCATCCTCTGTCGTCCCCTTCTCCTTCTGCCTTCAATCTTTCCCAGCATCAGAGTCTTTTCCAGTGACTCAGCTCTTCACATCAGCTGGCCAAAGGATTGGAGCTTCAGCATCAGCCTCAGTCCTTCCAATCAACATTGAGGACTGACCTCCTTTAGGATGGACTCGTTGGATCCCCGTGCAGTCCAAGGGACTCTCTCAAAGAGTCTTCTCCAGCACCACAGTTCAAAAGCATCAATTCTTCGGTGCTCAGCTTTCTTTACCTGCTCTCCAATAGGACCATCCTGCATAGAATACTTTGCATCTTCTAACCCCAAACTCCTAATCCTTTCCTTCCCCATACCGACCCCCTCTGTAACCACAAATCTGTTCCCACAAAGCATCATTTTATATTAAATTTAAAAAAAAATTTTTTTGTGGATTTCCAGCATTGAAGTGATTTGAAAAACTGAGATGAAGCTCATATACCCAAAAATTCACCCTCTGGCGGTGTCTGGTTTAGCAGCTTTTAGTAAATTCACGGAGTTGGGCAGCATCACCACTATCTCATTCAACAACGTTTCCGTCACCCACACAGAAGCTCCACACCACTGGGACAGATGGCCATCCTCCCAACCCTCACCCACCTCCCCTGCGTCTCCAAAGATCTGCCTGTTCTGGGCAGCATCTACACACAGAATCACGCAAAGAGAGGCTTTTAATGATACTGTTAAATACGTCTAATTTCCTCGTTTTTACAGCTCTTAGACGTAAAACACAAAGTGTTAAGTTATTCAGTCGTGTCTGACTCTCTGTGACCCCACACACTGCTGATCGCCAGGATCCTCTGTCCATGGGACTGTCCAGGCAAGGATACTGGAGTGGGTAGCCATTCCCTTCTGCAGGGGCTCTTCCCACCCCAGGGATCAAACCTCGGTCTCCTGCACTGCAGGCAGAAACTATACTATCTGAGCCACCAGAGAAGCCGTAAAACATAAAACAGATATGCAAGTGACATGAGAACAGCCAACATTTATATAATAGCTTTGCTGGAAATGAAGTGTTCCTCTCGTGGCCCCAGACACCCCACTTCTTGTAGGTGCAGCTGCTGTGGCTTTCCACTTGCCACATAAGGACTCACTGCTCCCCTCTGCAAGACAGGAGCTGCAGCTCTGCTGGCAGGGCACCCTGAGGGCTCACCCCTTGTGTGCAGAGACAGCTGGGCTCTTGTGTGAGCCTGGACTCAACCTTTTGTCCCTGCTGGGGATGTCCAGCTCACCACCTCCAACAATGTGACCCAAACACACACAAGGCGTGACTGTGCACACTGTCCAGAATATCTGGTAATAATTCTAAGATTTCTCAATGGGTACAAGCTTTCCCTTTGGGGTGATGAGAATGTTCTGGAAGTGGATGGTGGTGATGGATGAACTAATTCCTTCAGGGTGATGAGAATGTTCTGGAAGTGGATGGTGGTGATGGATGAACTAATCCCATCAGGGTGATGAGAATGTTCTAGAAGTAGATGGTGGTGATGGATGAACTAATCCCTTTGGGGTGGTGAGAATGTTCTAGAAGTGGATGGTGGTAACAGATGAAGTAGGCCTTTTGGGGCGGTAAGAATGTTCTGGAAGTGGATGGTGATGATGGATGAACTAATCCCTTTGGGGTCATGAGAATGTTCTAGAAGTGGATGGTGGTGATGGATGGATGAAGTAGGCCGTTTGGGGTGGTAAGTGAGAGGTCGGACATGCCCGGACATGCCCGGACATGTTCAGGTGGCTGAGGCAGAAAGCCCCGGAACCCACCCCCGCCCAAACAGAAACCAGGGGCGGGCCAACATCCTGGATACAGAACCCATGACCTGGCCCAATGAAGGACTGACACAAAGCCCACCAGCACCAATCAGCAACATGGCCCCCGTGTTTTACCGTATATGGAAAAACCTGGCTTGAACGCCGGCCCCGACCATAAAATCCCCCGCCCTCGCCTCCATTCCTCGCAGACTCCCTTTGTTCCCCTCCTCGCTCACCCCCAGGAGTTCTGCCCAAGAGCGACCACCCAATAAAGGCTTTTGTAAACGGTCCCTAGAGGTGGCTTTTCTTCCCGGGGCTTTTCTTACAGTAAGAATGTTGTGGAAGTGGATGGTGGTGATGGATGAACTAATTCCTTCAGGGTGATGAGAATGTTCTGGAAGTGGAGGGTGGTGATGCATGATGAACTAAGCCCTAGAGCCCTCTGACCACTGCCCTTACAATGCTCCCTTCTGAATAACAGGAAGTCACAACACAAAGCCAGGCAGCAAGCAAACCTGCCCGTCCCTCAGCCTGGCTCTGCATTTCTGGAAGTCGCATGTCTATAAACACTAGGAGAGAATGTAGTGACAAATAAAGACATTAAAACCAGCACTAGACGCTGAGCCCAGGACCTTCCCACGGCTGATGCCCTCATCTCTGGGAGCACGGAGGTCGGTCAGCAAGGCTCCCTGCACAGGAGATGATGAACCACCGGAAGGAAGCTGGACTCCGCCCTGGAAATTTCAAGCTTGGCCTTCATCTTGTGATCATCCCAGCGTGACTTCCTAATTACCCGGCATGGCGGTTCAGAAGGGAAAACTTCAACTGCCGCCTTTCCTCACTGATTTCAGGCCAGAAAAGTGAGCAGCATGTGAGGGTGGAACACTCTCCGATTATGAAAACTTCTCGTGAGCAGCCGTGAGTGCACACAAGGTCAGTCCTGTGCATGGACCGGACGTATAAACACCAAGGGGAAAAGGGTGGCTGGGGAGAACTGGGAGATTGACAAATACACACCATTGATGAAGAAAGTGGGGAAAAAATAGTGAAAGCGTTAGCTGTTCAGTTGTATCTCATTGCAACCCCAAGGACTGTAGCCCACCAGGCCCCTCTGTCCATGGGATTCTCCAGGCAAGAATACTGGAGTGGGTTGCCATTCCCTTCTCCAGTGGACCTTCCTGACCCGGGGATTGAACTCGTGTCTCCCAAGTTGCAGCAGATTCTGTACCATCTGAGCCACCAGGGGCACCCATACACTATTGATACTATGTATAAAATATTTAACTAGTAAGAACTTATTCTATAGCATAGGGAACTCCCTGCTCTGTGGAGATCTAAATGGGAAGAACTTTTTCAAAGACAGCATATACATCTATCTGCATCTATACACACAGCTGATTCATTTTGCTGAACAGCAGAAACTAATACAACACTGTAAAGCAACTATACCCCAATAAAAATTATTTAATAAAAAAAAGAAGTCAGATTTGGCATCAGGCTCTGACACCAAGCCACCTCTCGGGGCAAGCTGGACAAGGTGGTGATACTCAGCTGGGTTTAAGTGTGTTGATGGATTTATTATGAAAACATGCTTTTCCCTAAAGAGCATAAATCATACTCCACCAATGTAAGCACATTCCACCTTCTGGCTGTTACTGGGCTTAAGGATCCATTCTTAAGTCTCCACCCCGACCCCTCCTTCTTCTCCCACGTGTCCCAACAAAACACTAGCCTGCAGGTCAGAGCCGGTTGCCTGGCAGCAGCTCCTCCAGGCGGGGGCAGAGGTAGCCAGGAAGAGGCCAGGGGCAGGTATCTAACAGAGGTCACAGCGCCCGGCTCCACTCCAAAGGAATACTCTGCACAAACTCCCAGAACAGAATCCTCTACAATGTTTCCACCTACCAAGAGGTAGAGGTGGAGGGTTGGGGGCTGCGGATGGTTTCTGGATGATTCAAGCAGATGGCATGTATGGTGCCCTTTCTTTACTTATCCCTTGTGATAAATAAAGGAAATACTTGTACCATAAAATTTCTTTGTGATAAATAAGGAAATATCTGTACTACTCAACCAAATGTACAATCAGTGGGAGCCCTGAGCTTGTCTCTCTGCAACTAGATGGGAGAGTGATGAGAGATACAGACACCTGAAGGGTGCTGCTTATGTCCAATCTAGTCCATAACTGGGCTTTTCTGGCAGCTCAGCTGGTAAAGAATCCGCCTGCAATGCAGGAGACCCTAGTTCAATTCCTGGGTGGGGACGATCCACTGGAGAAGGGATTAGGCTATCCACTCCAGTATTCTTGGGCTTCCCTGGTGGCTCAGCTGGTAAAGAATTTGCCTGCAATACGGGAGACCCCAGTTCAATTCCTGGGTGGGGAAGATCCCCTGGAGTAGGGACAGGCTACCCACTCCAGTATTCTGGCCTGGAGAATTCCATGGACTATATAGTACATGGAGATGAAGAGTCAGACACGACTGAGCGACTTTCACTCACTCAGTCACTCACTCCATAATCTTGCTTTGATTGTTGTTGTTGACTCCATGGTAAAAAGAATCCGCCTGCCAATGCAGGAGACACACAATTTCGATCCCAGCGTTGGGAAGATCCCCTGGAGGAGGGCACGGCAACCCACTCCAGTATTCTTGCCTGGAGAATCCCATGGACAGAGGAGCCTGGTGGGCTACAGTCCATGGGGTCGCTAAGGGTCGGACACATCAGGCTTCCCTGGTGGCTCAGATGGTAGAGAATCTGCCTGCAGTGTGAGAGACCATGGTTCGATCCCTGGGTCGGGAAGATTCCCCTGGAGAAGGGAATGGCAACCCACTCCAGCATTCTTACCTGGAGAATCCCCCGGATGGAGGAGCCTGGCAGGCTACAGGTCCATGGGGTTGCAGAGTCAGACATAAATGAACAACTTCACTTTCTTTCTTTCTTTAGCGGGCAACAAGTTTGTGGTACCAAATTTGACATGCTGATGTCTTCACTCCAAAAAGCAAGGAGAGCCTATTGCTTCATGTACTGCCAGGCTAACTAAAAATCGTCAATACAAGTTCAGCAGCGGGGTTCTGCCAACAGAGAATCATTTTTTGCCACGATCCAAAAGGAGCTGAGTGCCACCTCCACTCATGTTCTAGTTAACAGATCAGCAATTAGAGGGTGTTAGTTGCTCAGTTCTGTCTGACCACGTAACATTTAAAAAAACTGGCAACTATGCGTCATTGCCCTAGTTGTAAGCATGGATGTCTTTCCTTCCCTCCTACGCTGGGAGTCCCTGTGGGGGTGGAATGTCTGTCCTACCTGATCCAGAACCAGAATTTTGAACTTCAGAAAAATGTTCTCAGTTTGGAGAGTTGGGGGGAGAATGGATACATGAATATGTAGGGCTGAGTCTCTCCGCTGTTCACCTGAAACTATCACACTGTTAACTGGCTATAGTGAAAGTGATGTCGCTCAGTCGTGTCTGACTCTTTGCAACCCCTTGGACTGTAGCCCTCCAGGCTCCTCTGTCCAAGGGATTTTCCAGGCCAGAATACTGGAGTGGGTTGCCATTTCTTTCTCCAGGGGATCTTCCCAACCCAGGGATTGTATCCGGGTCTCCTGCATTGCAGACAGGCACTTCCCACCAGGGAAGCCCAATTGGCTATACTCCAATTTAAGATAAAGTTTTTTTTTAAGCTCTCAATTTGATTTACATGAATAATTATCCTGATACTCTTCTGGTACCCTAATAAATACAACAAAAACCAGTTTTCATTATTATGTTCTGGTTAACAGATCAGCAATTAGAGGGCATTAGTTGCTCAGACCTGTCCAACTCTCTGAGACCATATAGCCTGCCAGGCTCCTCTGTCCATGGGACTATCCAGGCAAGAATACTGGAGCGGGTAGCCACATCCTTAGGGGATCTTCCCAACCCAGGGACTGAACCTGGGTCTCCCGCATTGCAGGCAGATTCTTTACTGCCACCAGGGAAGCCCTTATACAGACTGTTTTACAGTAATTTATGCAAAACACTGGGCATCTTTAAATCTTTGCATTATAGAGCTCAAAGGGCAGTCCCCTGCCTGCATTTTCATGTATTTTATTTTCAACTTTAAATGTTTCGAGGGCACTCTCCTTGGCCAGTTACTTCAGAAAATAAAACATTCTCAAAAAGCAGCTGACCACACCTTCTCGACATTCCCATTCTAGAATTTCTCTTGAGTCTCGCCACTCTTTAAAAACCCACAGGATGATTCTGAAAATTGCTAGGCTGGTCATGCAAAAGCGGGAAAGCTTCTGGAAGTGACTCCCTAGGAGTGGTTACCCACACGGCCTGCCAGGAGCCAAGGCTATGATGCACACAGCACATGATCCCCTCTCTCCCTGCCACCGCCATCTCCTCCCACCCACGCTCGTCCTCTTCAGCCCTTCGCTGCTGACTGTGCCATTGTCACTCACACACAAACACACACACACACACACACACACACACACACAGAGTTATGTACAGTGAAGCCATTTATTACACCTCTGAACAGCAGAGGAGCTGAAGTCCAACCAGTGCAGCAGCGAGAGCTCTGCAGCTTAAGGGCCCGAGGCCAACGCTGGGCAGGAACGAAGCCCTCCCACATGTGCAGGGTTGCCCGGACAGGCCCCCGCCTCCCCACAATGCTGCACGCTCGGGACTGCAGCAGGCGAGGAGCCCCTCTGATCAAGATGACAGCTGGCGCTCCGCACGTGATCCGCTCAGAACACAGGGTCACAAAGCCCAACTGTGCAGCTCACTTCTGCCGGTGCGTGCCTCATGGCAGCTGCATCCCACAGCAGCACACACAGACCACCGTGCCTGCCTCCTGCGAGCCACCGTACCCTTGTGCGACGCTGCCAGCAGCCAGTTTTAGAGCCAAATGAAATAAGACCCTGGCGCATAAGGCTGGCAAGAGTCAACATTCGTTTCTGCGACACAACCTTCAATTAAGAGGTTGATGTTTTAATCCAAGCAGCTCATCAACCCCCAGAGACCCTCAAGGCACAGAAAGATCTGCACTCAGCGACCCTACAGTGCACAAATCGGCTTCCGTTTCTCCATCAGTGTTTTTTTGTGTGTTTTTTTAAATATTTATTTATTTGGCTGTGCCACGTCTTCAACTGCGGCACAGAGGATATAGTTCTCTGACTGGGGAGGGAGCCCAGGTCCCCCACACTGAGAGCTCCGTGTCCTACCTACTAAGCTACCAGAGAAAACTCTTTTATCAGCCATTCTGCAAATAAGGTTAAAGCCCAGCTCCTGCAGTGACCTGCAATGCCCTCTCCTGTGATACTCAGGGATGAGGGTCCACACAGTGGTGTGTATTTCACCTAAACTCCACCCTCACTGCAGGAAGATGGCTACTCCGGACCCATTTTAGAATGTGGGCATGTAATCATGTTAACACTGCGGCCAGCCCATTTTTTCACGCTCTGACCTACTCTGGGGGAGATGACCGCGTCAATTTCTATTTTTAAAGCTCAAAATGAGCTCATTAAAGAAGGCCTAACCCCCATCCTTTCATTAAGAATCCTTCTAGGCAACTTGGATTCCCCGGCCAGCAACCCAGCTGCGCCCTAGTTGTTAAAAGGTCCCTTCATTTTGCTGTTCTACATAAAGCGTTCCATTCAAGCCCATCACAGTGGGTTTCTCTGTCATGAGAAAGAACTCGACTGGGTGCAAAACACAGCAGCTGTCTGATGAACCAAAAAAAAATGCCATAAGGAGACCAGCAACCCAGCTGCGCCCTAGTTGTTAAAAGGTCCCTTCATTTTGCTGTTCTACATAAAGCGTTCCATTCAAGCCCATCACAGTGGGTTTCTCTGTCATGAGAAAGAACTCGACTGGGTGCAAAACACAGCAGCTGTCTGATGAACCAAAAAAAAATGCCATAAGGAGGGCATTCACAGTGTCCCTGCCCTGGGTTTGCTGGTCCCACCGGCAGTGGTGAGGGTCCTCGGGCAACCCCAACTGGTGACCAGCCACTTCAGGGCTGGCTGAAACCACACGCCCGACCATGTTATCCGAGCCCTCAGCCCCCTAAAGCAGCCCACCTGCCCTGCAAGATGCCTCCTCAGTGACCCCGAGTGCAAGATTCTCCTACCTTGGGGTGGGGCCTCTGTCTTTAGCCGGTGCCACCGAAGAAAGCTCCGTGTGCTCCTCCAGGTCACCTGCTTGCCATCGAGGTTCCATGGAGGCGTCCTGCCAAGAGCGGCACAACAGGACACCCAGTCATCAAGCGGCCTCCCCCCACCCCCCGAACCTCTGCGATCATGATCTCCCTCATTGTGGGTGCGCCCTGTGAGCCAGCACCCATGAACTGGGTGACGTGGCCTGTGGTCAGCCGGCCTGGGGACCATCAGCCCAGCCCTCATCAAAATGACTCAAGGAGACCACAGTCCCTTTGGGCTCCCCAGCAGGAAGTAGGACTCTGACGTGAGGGCTGGAAAGCTGTGTGACATGGTGGCCCCCAAACCCACCCAGTCAAATCAAAACACTGCTGGTCACACGGCTCACCGCAGTCAAAGCTCAAGCCCTGGGACCTGGAGTCTGGCAGCCTGGTCTCTTG
>SJYC01095387.1:0-13362 GCA_006408675.1 Madoqua kirkii
CTCGGGGCTGGCTGGGGCGGAGGTGGGGGTCTCTAGGGTTTGTTGTGCGCAGAGACGGGGGTTCCCGGGGCTTGTTGGGGCGGAGACGGGGGTCCCCGGGGCTCGATGGGGGCGGAGACGGGGGTCCCCGGGGCTCGATGGGGGCGGAGACGGGGTCCCCGGGGCTTGATTGGGTCGGAGATGTGGTCCCCTGAAAGCAGTGCGGGAGCGTGGAGATGGGGGGGTCTCGGGGCGCGGTGGTCTGCGCAGATGGTGGTCCCCAGAGTACAGCGGGGGTCTGCGGAGATAAAGGTGCGCGGCCTGCTCTGGGGCGCGGGCACTTCTCAGCCTAAGCCCTACTGACAGTCGGGGCCCGATCGTGCGTTTTCGTGGGGCTGCTCTGGGCGGCTGCGGCGCGTTCAGCAGCGGCTCTGGTCTGTGTCCACTAGGTGGCAGTAGCTGCCCACTAATGGTGACAAGCCGGACGTCCGCACGCGTCCCGTCCACTGGGGACTGAATCACCCCTCACTGTGTGCCCCGGCTAGACAGGGCTGGAGAGGTGCGTGATGGACGGATGAGTAGATGGATGGATACGATGAGTGGATGAATGGATGAATAGATACGATGGATGGATGGATGGATATGATGGATAGATGGATGGATAGATATGGATGGATGAATAGATATGGATGGATGGGTATGATGAATGGATGGATAGATATGATGGATGGATAGATAACATGGATGGATGGATAGATATGGATGGATGGATGAATAGATACGGATGGATATGATGGATGGATGGATAGATAGATATGATGGATGGATGGATAGATATGGATGGATGGATGAATAGATATGAATGGATGGGTATGATGGATATATGGATAGACAGATATGATGTATGGATGGATGGATGGATAGATGGATAGATATGATGAACGGATGGATAGATAACATGGATGGATGGGTAGATATGATGATAGATGATTAGATGGATAGATAAGATGGATGGATAGATATGGATGGATGGATGAATAGATATAGATGGATATGATGGATGTATGGATAGATAGATATGATGGATGGATGGATGGATAAGATGGATGGATGGAAGGATAGATATGATGATAGATGACTGGATGGATAGATTAGATGGATGGATGGATAGATATGGATGGATGGATAGATAAGATGGATGGATGGATGGATAAAATGGATGGATGGATAGACATGATAGATGATTGGATGGATAGATATAATGGATGGATGGATAGATATGGATGGATATGATGGAGGATGGATGGATAAAATGGATGGATGGATAGATATGATGGATAGATGGATGGATGGATAGATAGATATGATGGATGGATGGATGGGTGGATGGGTGGATAGATATGATGGATGGATAGATGGGTATGATGGATGGATGGATAGATATGATGGATGAATGAATAGATATGATGGATGGATGGATGGATATGGATGGATGGATAGATATGTATGGATAGATAAATAGATGAGGGTAGATATGATGGATGGATGGATAGATATGATGAATGGGTGGATAGATATGTATAGATAGATAAATAGATGATGGATAGATATGATGGATGGATGGATAGATGGATATAATGGATGGGTGGATATGATGTACAGATAGATAAATAGATGATAGATATGATGGATGAATGGATAAATAGGTAGATCATAGATATGATGCATGGATGGATGGATAGATAGATTGGATGGGTGGATGGATGGATGGATAGATAGACTGGATGGATAAATGGATAGATAGATGATGGATGGATGGATACTGTATTTATTTATTTACTTATTTATACTACAGAAACCGACAGATCTGACTGACAGATGGATGGATACATACAGAGATAATGAGAGATGACAGATTAAGTAGACAAGAGTCATGCCTGGTCAGGGTCTCTGCCCTACCACCATCTGGGGCTGGACGAGTCTCTGATGGGGGGCATCCTGGGCACTGTGGGGTGTGGAGCAGCTCTAGTCTCCCCCCACCACACACCAGGGGCAGCCCCTGCCCCCAGTGCTGAGAAGCATAATGACCCCTAACTAATGCATACCACGTACATTTAAACTAATCCATATCTTTGTGTTCGTGTGACTGTATGTAAGACCCCGGGTGTCTCGCCTTGCAGGCAGGTTCTTTACCCCTGCGTCCCCAGGGAAGCCCCTATATATATATATATATATGGTAGATCATGGAATGTGCTGTATATCGGGCTTCCTTGGTGGTTCAGATAGTAAAGAATCCACCAGCAATGTGGGAAACCGGGGTTCAGTCCCAGGTTGGCAAGATCCCCTGGAGGAGAACATGGCCACCCACTCCAGTATTCCTCCCTGGAGAATCCCACGGTCCTAGGAGCCTGGCGGGCTGTACTCCACGGGGGGTCGCAAAGAGTCAGACATGGCTGAGTGACTTAGCACACATCCACCCATGGGTGGAGTTAGGATAAACTCTTCTTTGCTAGGTTAAAACAAACATCTTGCTTAGAAGAAAAAAAAAAGATGGTTTATTTTGAAGAAGTTCTAGATTTAAAGAGCAGTTGTCGACAGAGCATTGAGACCCTAAGCAGTCATCCCATCCAGCATTCTCCACCCCCTCAGGGACTCCCACGCAGTTTGTTCATTTACACACATTCCTGCTCTTGCGGCTTTTTAACAGCACTGAGAAACGTCAGCAAAACGACAGGATGACAGGTTTCCAAAGACACAGCAGACACTGGGAAAAAATAATAAATGTCTTCGCCTGACGATTTCCAGCAAACCACATGCCTTCAGCGTGGGTGTCTTAAAACAGGTTCAAGAAAAGAGATGGCATACTCTGACCACCTGATGCGAAGAGCTGACTCTGGGAAAGACCCTGATGCTGGAAAAGCTTGAAGGCGGGAGGAGAAGGGGACGACAGAGGAGGAGATGGTCGGATGACATCACTGACTCTATGGACGTGAGTTTGAGCAAGCTCCGGGACATGGTGAAGGACAGGGAAGCCTGGCGTGCTGCAGTCCACGGGGTCGCAAAGAGTCAGACACGACTGAGCGACTGAACAAGAACTACATTATTAACGTGCTGAAACGGAAGGAAATCGAGCCCTGGGATTTCCACTGATCCGACAGGCACCCCTCGGAAAGGCCGGCGGTTCCCTGAAGATGCTGTTGGATTCTTGCAGCTTCAGTGGAACTGGGGGTCCTTGGGACGCAGAAATCAGGGAGATATCAGTGGGCTTGAGGGGCTGGACAGCGAACTGTTGGTGATGAAATGTGACCTGAGCCCCCTGGGGCCCAGAGGCTGGACGGACATCATGCCCATTGCGGGCTGGTGGGTGCGAGTGGTGAGGGGCAGTGTTATCGCTTAGACCGGCTTCCTCCAAATTCAAACGGCGATGCTTGTTCTCAGCTCAGCAAGACGACGGTTCCGTGAGGGTGGTTTGAGGTTTTCACAGCTTTTTAGAGCCAGACGCTGGAAGCTCACGCGCAGGACGTGGCTGCCACTCTCTTGCTGGGTCAGGGTTTTTCCGCCTGCGGACGGTTGTCGTGGCGACCTGACTTTCTAGGGGCTTGGCTCTGGGAACAGTTGGGAGGAGCGGGTGGACCACACGCCATCCTGGGGCGGTCCGAGGCCTTGAAGCCAGCCCTTCTCCCAACAGCCGTGGTGCACGTCCTTTCTCGGGCAGGGGGCATGTCTGGCCTGCATTCTGAAAGCAGCAAACGGTGGGTCTCTGCCCTATGCAAACCCTGCAGACACTGTCCTCTGTGTGGGCCTCCCATGGTGGGGATGGGGATCGATGGGGCCCCCAGACAACTCCTTCTCCCCCCAAGAGCATGGACTGCCCTATGCAGGTCCCGCCCCGGGAGCCAGCACCAGGCACTGGGGCTCCCAGAATCACCTGGCCGGTGGCCAGAGGCCCAGTCTCAGAATCGCAGGCTGCGGGGGTCTCCTAGGGTGGCCAATCCGACAGGCACCCCTCGGAAAGGCCGGCGGTTCCCTGAAGATGCTGTTGGATTCTTGCAGCTTCAGTGGAACTGGGGGTCCTTGGGACGCAGAAATCAGGGAGATATCAGTGGGCTTGAGGGGCTGGACAGCGAACTGTTGGTGATGAAATGTGACCTGAGCCCCCTGGGGCCCAGAGGCTGGACGGACATCATGCCCATTGCGGGCTGGTGGGTGCGAGTGGTGAGGGGCAGTGTTATCGCTTAGACCGGCTTCCTCCAAATTCAAACGGCGATGCTTGTTCTCAGCTCAGCAAGACGACGGTTCCGTGAGGGTGGTTTGAGGTTTTCCAGCTTTTTAGAGCCAGACGCTGGAAGCTCACGCGCAGGACGTGGCTGCCACTCTCTTGCTGGGTCAGGGTTTTTCCGCCTGCGGACGGTTGTCGTGGCGACCTGACTTTCTAGGGGCTTGGCTCTGGGAACAGTTGGGAGGAGCGGGTGGACCACACGCCATCCTGGGGCGGTCCGAGGCCTTGAAGCCAGCCCTTCTCCCAACAGCCGTGGTGCACGTCCTTTCTCGGGCAGGGGGCATGTCTGGCCTGCATTCTGAAAGCAGCAAACGGTGGGTCTCTGCCCTATGCAAACCCTGCAGACACTGTCCTCTGTGTGGGCCTCCCATGGTGGGGATGGGGATCGATGGGGCCCCCAGACAACTCCTTCTCCCCCCAAGAGCATGGACTGCCCTATGCAGGTCCCGCCCCGGGAGCCAGCACCAGGCACTGGGGCTCCCAGAATCACCTGGCCGGTGGCCAGAGGCCCAGTCTCAGAATCGCAGGCTGCGGGGGTCTCCTAGGGTGGCCTTGACAGTTCTATAAATGAGGGGCTTAATGTCCCAGACAGGTATCCACCCTCCCCGAGTCCTGGGGACCACATGTCTGAGGTCAGAGGGTCTCAGGGCTGGGCTCCCTGCACAGGCTCCAGGGGAGGGTCCTCCCCGCCTCTTCCAGCTTCCGGGGGGCTCCAGGCGTCCATCCCTGGGCTGGGGGCCGCCTCCCTCCCGTCTCCGCCTCCATCTCCACGTGGCTTCTCCTCTGTGTCCCTGTCTCTCCTCTTGGGTGCCTTTTAAGGACCTTGGCACAGTGTCTAGGGCCTCCAGGATCCTGTGGGTCACACTCTGACATTCCGGGCAGACGTGGATTTGTGGGGTTGGGACACCATCCAGTCGGCCACACGCGTGTGTGGTTGGTTCTCATTCCCAAGCAGTGATGTCGGGGGACCAACGGTTCCTGTAACATCGGCTCACGCTCCCACCAGCATCTCTGAGGCCCGATGCGGGCGGACGTCAGGTGCTTTGCAGCCACCCTGCCCTGGTGGTCTCCCCGAGCCCCTCCCCACTGACCCTTGCCAGGTCTCACCTGAGGGGCTTCGGGGCTGTTTTCTTCCCGGCCCCGCCCCGGCGAGGGAACCCTGAACTTACTCTATGCTTCTCCGTGTGATGCGCAGGGGTTATTTCAGGCAGACCCTGATGACCTGCTGTCTCAGCATCCCGGGCGCTGCAGGAACTGGGGTCCCTCATCTTTGCCAAACCTCACAGCTGCGCGGGGGCTGCTGCGGCCTCGCGTGCTTGCTGGTCTGGCCCGGTCCTCAAAGGATCGCAGGGGTCAGGCCGACCCCAGGAGGACGTGCCGTGGCTGGGGGCGCTCGGCGGGGAGGCGGCAGGCAGAGAAGGGGCCCGTCCGGCGCGGTCCGGCTGCATCCCAGCGCGCCCGGAGTGACTGGAAACAGGCCCCGAAGACCCCCGCTGTCCGTCACGGCGGCGCTGCGCGCGCGAGGAGGGGTGCCCGTCTCAGAACGCGCTCTCCTGCCGCCTGACGCCGGGCCTCTCGGGCGCGTCCTGCCCGTCCGCGGAGCGCGCGGACAGCGTCCGCCCGGAGAAGAGGCTCTCGCGGCGGCTCTCGGGGCTGTCGGCGGCGGGCAGCGGGCCGTAGCCCAGGTAGTCGCGGAGGCGCAGCTGGAACTCGCTGGACGCGAAGTAGTAGACGAAGGGGTCCAGGCAGTTGTTGAGGCAGCTGAGGCAGAGCGTGAGCTTGTAGACGTGGTAGTAGCTGCGGCCCAGGAAGAGGCGGCTGACCATGTGCACCAGCAGCACGAAGTTGTTGGGCGCGAAGCAGGCCACGAAGGCCAGCAGCACCACGGCGGCCAGCGCGACGGCGCGGCGGCGCTGCGCGCGGCCGTGGCGGTCGGCGGAGCGCAGCAGCGCCAGGATGGTGGCGGTGTAGCAGGCCACGGTCACCACGAAGGGCACCAGGAAGAGCACGACGAAGAGCGTGAAGAGGAAGGCGGCCCACAGGGCCACGCTGGGCAGCAGGTTGGACTTGAGCACGTCGAAGCAGGTGACGATGCCCAGCGCGTCCACGGCGTAGGTGAGGTCGGTGCGCGCCAGCGGGCACAGCGCCGCCAGCAGCAGCAGCCACGCGGCCGCGCAGGCCGCCAGCGCGTAGCGGCGGCGGCGCCAGCGCGCGGCGCGCAGCGGGTACACCACGCCCAGGAAGCGGTCCACGCTGATGCAGGTCATGGTGAGGATGGACGAGTACATGTTGGCGTAGAAGGCCACGGTCACGGCGTTGCAGAGCAGCACGCCGAACACCCAGTGGTGGCCGTTGCAGTGGTAGTGGATCTGGAAGGGCAGCACGCAGGCCAGCATGAGGTCCGTGACGCTCAGGTTGATCATGAAGATGACCGACGGCGTCTTGGGCCCGATGTGCCGGCACAGCACCCACAGCGAGAACAGGTTGCCCGGGATGCTCACCAGCGCCACCAGCGAGTACACCACCGGCAGCACCACCGCGATGGCCGGGTCGCGCAGCATCGCGATCGTGGCGTTGTCCGGGCGCGTCATGTTCACGTCCATGCTGCGGCCGGGCGGGGCTGGCGCGGGGCTGCCGATCTGCAAAACACCAAGGGAGAGGGGGGTGCCGCAGGGGTGAGAGGCGCGGCAGGACGGCGTGTCCTGGGAGAGGGGCCGACGCAAGGCAGCGTCCCCGGTGCACACACAGGTTCGCCAGAACATTTACATCGTATGATATATGCACGCGTGATAAAGACACACACATTACATACATATATATATGTGACATACACACCATACTGTATGTGTATATGTGATATATACACACACACCACATTGCATGTATATATGTATATATATATGTGATACACAACACCATATTGTGTATATGGTATATGCACGCGTGATAAAGACACACACATTACATACATACATGTGTGTGTGACACACAAACCGTATATATGGGCTTCCCTGGTGGCTCAGACGGTAAAGCGGCTGCCTACAATGCGGGAGACCCGGATTCGATTCCTGGGTCGGGAAGATCCCCTGGAGAAGGAAATGGCAATCCACTCCAGTACTCTTGCCTGGAAAATCCCGTGGACAGAGGAGCCTGGTAGGCTACAGTCCATGGGGTCACAAAGAGTCGGACACGACTGACCGACTTCATTCATATGTATATATATGTGACACACACCATATTGCATGTATCTGTGTATATATATGTCACATATATACACAGCACGTTGCATGTATGTGTGTATGTGTATATATATGTGACACACACACACACTGTATTGCATGTCTATATCTATAGATGTGATATATATGCACACACACCATATTATATGTCCTGGGAGAGGGGCCGACACACGGGAGCATCAGGGGTGGAGACACACATTCACGGGAGCATTTATCTCGTTTGGTATACGCGTGTGTGATATATACACACACATTACACACACATATATATGTGACATACACACCATATTGTATCTGTATATGTGATATATACACACACCACATTGCATGTATATATGTATATATATATATATATATGTGATACACACACACCATATTGTGTATATATATATATATGTATATATATATATATCACTTTGCTGTACACCTGAACTAATGCAACATTGTAAATCAACTAAACTTTAGTTTAAAAAAGGTCTGTCACCACTGAGGAGCATTTGTTTGTGGGATGGCTTTCTAAGACACTTCAGGAGGGCATGGAGAATCTGCATTTATGGGGATGGGGCAGCTTAATGCCAAAAGGCAACATAAGCCCAGAAGTGCTGCACAAGAGAGCTCTCCCATAGCCTCATTTTCCCACCTCTGCCTAGAGATAACAACAGTGGTAGAGAACTCCAAAGATACAGAGGCATTATTTCATTTTGAACCAAGAATACCCTTGGATAAAACTGGTTCCTTCACTTCTTAAATATTTCTTGAGCAGCCACTAAGGGCGGGCCTGGTGCTCCACTCCAGCTGTATGGGGATGACCGACACAGACACGGTCCTGGCCTCAAGAAGCCGACAGTTCTAATGCAGAAGACATTCAGAAATCAAGTACACTTACGAGTGAATAAGTACAAAGTCTATCACAAGGGAAAGGAACAGATCCCACACGACCAGGCCTCTGGAGGAAGCGACAGAAAGAGAAGCCTGAGGATGGGGTAGGAAGGAAAAGAACATTCCAGGGGAAAGGGAGCATGACATGTGTAAATACCTTGTTTATCTTAGCTAGACATACAAACTAAGATGAAAGCAAAAAGCCAAAGACCATCACATTATTTGGAAGAAGTGATGGAGTTCTCATTTAAACAGCAATCATTTATATTGATTGCTTTCATCATTCAGGAAACACTAACAGAGTGCAATGATTGTTTGTTTTCTAAGTTGTTAGGTGATGTCAAGCAAATTACCTGAGTCCAATTTCTGATAGATGACAAATTCTTCTTTTGGCATGTGTTACTGGAATTGTGAGTAATGTTCTGATCAAAGGTACATCTTTTGAGACACTCTTATAATTTAACCAGCCTTGCTGCTTTAGATGGCTGTTTGTACATTTTTAGTATTTAATATCTGTAAGGCTTGTATCAGTACAGACTGCTTATTGTTTTTGAAATGATTATTAGCCTGACCAAAATGGGTATAATTTCTAAGGAGATAGAAAGCAATCCTTTCTGATCTAGAATTCAAACAAAATGTCCAAAGGGACGATGGATTATTTTATCTTATTTAGTATATACCAATCAAACAACAAATGCTATTATTCTTCAATTCTCATTTTTTGCCTGTGTTGGCACACAAAGAATGCTTCTTTGTAATCAACCAGTAGGGTTCAGATATCCTAACATAGTGCCAGTCATTTGGTGGACTAAACTTTGAGGTAGAAGAAATTAATAGGAAGATAAAAGAAATGAAAATGTTGGGGATAGGCTTGGGTGTGAAGGGAGACGAGATGAGACTAAGTATAAAATAGAACAGGGGTGGGGGTAAACAAGCCCAGAGACTAAGAACCTGGGGACATCTGTTCTAATTTTGGCTGTGCATCTTAAAGGCTACCTAGCATAGGCTAATGGAGATTTCAATTAACTATGCCAATAGAAGGATTTTTATCTATAAAACTGAAACACTGGAATAAGAGCTGAACCCAGTCAATGGGTTAGGTCAAAATGAGTTTATTCAATAGTTGTCAGTGTTCAGGAAGCGGCAGTATTCCCACCACTCTAAACAGTGAACTAGATTGAGAAAGGTAGGAGAGGGATCCATGGTATCTCAGCTAGTTTATTCTTCCTCTACTGGAATGATTCAACCTAGAAATTCTAAAATATATGGGGAGCTATGACATTACTTTGCCAACAAAGGTCCGTCTAGTCAAGGCTATGGTTTTTCCAGTGGTCATGTATGGACATGAGAGTTGGACTGTGAAGAAAGCTGAGTGCCAAAGAATTGATGCTTTTGAACTGTGGTGTTGGAGAAGACTCTCGAGAGTCCCTTGGACTGCAAGGAGATCCAACTAGTCCGTTCTGAAGGAGATCAGTCCTGGGATTTCTTTGGAAGGAATGATGCTAAAGCTGAAACTCCAGTACTTTGGCCACCTCATGCGAAGAGCTGACTCATTGGAAAAGACCCTGATGCTGGGAGGGATTGGGGGCAGGAGGAGAAGGGGACAACCAAGGATGAGATGGCTGCATGGCA
Organism: Madoqua kirkii; assembly: GCA_006408675.1. Lineage (NCBI taxonomy): Eukaryota > Metazoa > Chordata > Mammalia > Artiodactyla > Bovidae > Madoqua > Madoqua kirkii. The sequence continues at coordinate 10,009 of SJYC01095387.1, forward strand.
TCACTGACTTGATGGATATGAGTCTGAGTGAACTCTGGGAGATGGTGAATGAGAGTCCCTTGGACTGCAAGGAGATCCAACCAGTCCATTCTGAAGATCAGCCCTGGGATTTGTTTGGAAGGAATGATGCTAAAGCTGAAACTCCAGTACTTTGGCCACCTCATGCGAAGAGCTGACTCATTGGAAAAGACTCTGATGCTGGGAGGGATTGGGGGCAGGAGGAGAAGGGGACAACCAAGGATGAGATGGCTGGATGGCATCAGGGACTCGATGGACGTGAGTCTGAGTGAACTCTGGGAGATGGTGATGGACAGGGAGGCCTGGCGTGCTTCGATTCATGGGATTGCAGAGTCGGACATGACTGAGCGACTGAACTGAACTGAACTGATGTCACAAACACACACACACCACATTGCATGTATATATCTATATATATACACATACACCATATTGTATGTATATATCTATATACGTGATACATATACACACACCATATTGCATGTATATATGTGATATGCATACACACACCACATTAGATGTATATATATGTGTGTGTCAAACACACACAGCACATTGTGTGTATATGTGTATATATGTAATGTAGACACACCCACCATATCACATGTATATATGTGTATATATGTGTGTGACAGATACACACACCATATTGTGTGTATACATGTATCTATATGTGACACACACCATACTGTATGTAGATATGTATATATGTGTGTGACACACACACCATATTGTCTGTATATACATATATATGTGTGATATACATCCACACTCCATATTGTAGGTATATATGTACACATGTGTGACAAGCACACACACCACATTGTATGTATATGTGGATATATGTAATATAGACACACACCATGTCACATGTATATATGTATATGTGTGTGACAGATACACACACCATATTGCATATATACATGTATACATATGTGACACCAACCATATTGCATGTGTATATATGTGTATATGTGTATATACGTCATATATACACACACTATATTGCATGTATGTGAAAAAAGTGAAAGTCACTCAGGCATGTCTCCTTGTGATCCCATGGACTATGGAGAATCCTCTAGGCCAGAACACTGGAGTGGGGAGCCTTTCCCTTCTCCAGGGGAGCTTCCCAACCCCGGGATCGAACCCAGGTCTCCCACACTGCAGGCGGAGTCTTTGCCTGCAGAATATTCTTTACCTGAGCCAGCAGGGAAGCCAATTGTATATATCTGTGTGTGTATATATGTGTGTTATCTGTGTGCACGTGTATATCTGTGTGCGTGTGTGTATATGTATGTGGGGGGTGGGTATGTGTGTGTATATATGTGTGTTATGTGTGTGCACGTGTGTATGTGTGTGCACGTGTGCGCGCGCACACACATGTGTGTATGTATATATATGTGTTATATGTGTGTACGTGTGTGCATGTGTGCGTGTGTGTGCATGTGAGTATGCATGTGGGTTTGTGTGTATGTGTGTATATGTGTGTGTGCGTGTGTTATGTGTGTGTGTGCATGTGTTTATGTGTGTGTGTGTTATGTGTGTGGGTATGTGTGTGTGTGCGTGTGTGTGTGCATGTGTGTATGGGGTGTGTGTGTGTCTGTGTGTGGGTGTGGGTGTGTGTGTGTGTCTGTGTGTGTCTGTGTGTGGGTGTGTGTGGCATATACACACACACCACACTGCCCGTATGCATTCTTCGTCACTGCACTGGTGTCTGACTTTTTGTGGCCCCGTGGACCGTAGCCCGCCAGGCTCCTCTGTCCATGGGACTCTCCAGGCAGGAGTACTGGAGAGAGTTGCCGTGCCCCCCTCCAGAGGATCTTCGCGACCCAGGGATCGAACTCAGGTCTCCTAAGTTGACACATGGGTTCTTTGGCACCGGTGCCACCTGGGAAGCCCATTGTATGTATATGTGTGTGTGTGTGTGTGTGTGCGTGGTGTGTGTGTCTATACAGAACACACAAATATAAATCTGGTCTACACACGCGTCTGTATCTACATATATAAACACCCGTGTGTTCAGCTGTGGCTTGCTCTGGTGGTTTAGGAGCCAAAGAACCTGCCTGCAGCGCAGGTGGGCCCAGTTCCATCCCTGGGTCGGGAAGAGCCCCTGGAGGAGGAGGGCATGGCAGCCCACTGCAGTGTTCCTCCCTGGAGAATCCCAGGGACGGGGGAGCCTGGCGGGCTGCAGTCCACGGGGTCGCAAAGCATCAGCCACGACGGGATGACTTGGCACAGGGTGGTAAGACGGCCCGCAGGTGACTGGAAGGCCGGCCTGCTGGAGACGGAGTTCTGAGCTGAGTCCTCCTGCTGCTGGAACCTGAAGCTTGCACCCCTGAACTTCTCTTTTTTTCCTGCTGACCTTCCTCCCCGCTCAAAACAGAGAAGTCCCCGGAGCACCTTGCTCGTGACTGGCTGGCCCCTCAGACTCACCCAGAGAAAGGGGCCCAGGGCCCAGAGGAGAAGCAGTTCCTGGGGCTGCCTGCCCCCGCCTTCTGGACCAGTGGGATCTGTCACTTTCTTTGTAATTTCTTACGTAAATGCAAGCCAAAGGCAGCTCACAGTTCATTTCTGTTGGTTTTTTTTCAAAGTCTGGGGGATGGTTTGTTACCTCTTTGCTCACTCGATTCAGTCACGTCCGACTCTGGAACCCCATGGACTGTGCGCTGCCAGCCTTCTCTGTCGATAAGATTTTTGCAGGCAAGCCTAGTGGAGGGGGTTGCCATGCCCTCCTCCGGGGGATCTTCCCGACCCAGGGATCACACCCAGGTCTCCCGCCTCGCAGGTGGATTCTTCACTGTCTCAGCCACCTGACAGAGTTGCTATTTTTCCCCGGGGCTGAGGCTATCACTTCTGCTTTTCACCGTGTCTGTCTGTGTGTGTGTACGCCTGATATCGGGGCTCCAGAAATCAGGGCGTGGGGCTCAGCTGGGCAACCGGCGGCCACCCCCGTTATAGCTCAGGCCCGGAAGACACCCCGTGGCGTGCGTGCGCCTGGCAGTTGGACACCTGCTGGTGCGGCCCGGGGACGGCATCCATCCCCGGGGGGTCTGTTGGCAGGAATCATGGTCCCTGGGTCGCCGGGGAGGCCAGCACGTGGCCCTTCAACGCTCAAGGCATTGCAGCTCCCCTCTCAGCCCCTGGCGCCCTGGGCATCTGTCTGTTCCTCCGCAGGAGATGTAACATCTGCAGTGGGGGTGTGCAGAACGAGGTTCCTCAAACCCATTTAAAAATGGCCTGGGTTTCGCTTTGAGTAGGAAACTTTCCGCACCACTAGCTCGCGGCCAGGTGTGATCTTACAGTTATGGTGCTGGGGGGGTGCAACCCCACACCTCG
>SJYC01095391.1:0-30000 GCA_006408675.1 Madoqua kirkii
AGATTCTTTTTAAGATTCTTTTCCCATATAGGTTATTGAGATTCTTTTTAAGATTCTTTCCCCATATAGGTTATTAAGGTTCTTTTTAAGATTCTTTTCCCACAGAAGTTATTACAGAATATTGAATAGAGTTTCCTGTGCTGTACACGGGGTCTTTGTTGACCATCTGTCTATATACAGTTGTGTAATTGTCTGTCCCAATCTCCCAAGTGATGCCTCTCCATCCTCACAGGTGTTAGTATTTTTCCTATTTTGAATGGTTTATGTTCGTATTAACGAAAGAATTTCAGTCCCTAGAAAGTAAAGAGGAGAAGGCGATGGCCCCCCAACCCAGTACTCTTGCCTGGAAAATCCCATGGACGGAGGAACCTGGTGGGCTGCGGTCCATGGAGTCGCTGAGGGTCGGACACGACTGAGCGACTTCCCTTTCACTTTTCCCTTTCATGCATTGGAGAAGGAAATGGCAACCCACTCCAGTGTTCTTGCCTGGAGAATCCCAGGGACGGGGGAGCCTGGTGGGCTGCCGTCTATGGGGTCGCACAGAGTCGGACACGACTGAGGCGACTCAGCAGAAGCAGCAGAAAGGAAAGAAAAGGTGACATGTGCTGCCCGGGCATATTTATAATTAATACATGTGTTTGTCTTGACTACAAATATGATCCTAAGCTCAGAAATCTGCAACTGCTTTTTATCCCTTTTAATAAGAGTATACAGTGGATGTTCAATGTCCTCCTGGCCTCAGGCGTACAGCCAAGTGAGTCAGCTCTACGTGGACACGTATCTCCCCTCTTTCTCAGATTCTTTTTTCCACTCAGGCCGTTACAGAGCGTTGGGTAGAGTTCTCTGTGTTACACAGTCGATTGACATTAGGTATCTCCTTTACATACAGGCATGCGTATTTGCAAACCACACCGTCCTGTTCGGGTTTGAAGTGGCCGCCCTGGAACTCTGCTTTGCTCTCTGCGTGTTGCGCTGATGACCCTGCATCGCACCCCTTTTTCTGGGCTCTGTGTGGCCAGCCGTTCTCTGTACATGGTGAGCATCTTTTACTGTGGTTGGTGGCGTCTGACAGACACATTTTGCATCTTTAAACATGTGTTTCACGTGGATCATTTTGTCAAGTGGAGCATTTTTTTAAAAGTGGTTTGCTTGATGGAACTTGCTCCAAGACTCCCTCTGTCTCATTTCTTAGCTTTTTCGGGGAGAAAGACGTGGGAACTTAGCTCCCGGACCAGGGATTGAACCTACTCCCCCTTGCCCTGGAAGGCAAACTCTCAAGCACTGAACCCCGAGGGAAGTCTCAATATTTTCTATCTTTCACTTCAGTTCAGTTGCTCAGTCGTGTTCGACTCTCTGCGACCCCGTGGACGGCAGCACGCCAGGCTTCCCTGTCCATCACCGACTCCCGTAGCTCGCTCAGACTCATGTCCATCGAGTCAGTGATGCCATCCAACCATCTCATCATCTTTTTATCTTTATCATTATCTTTAGGCTACAAAAGCTTGCCACTATGTCGTGTATATTTCATACCTAGCTCAGGAGAACCTTCTCTAACCAGTAATTAAAGTCCCCCCCCCCACTTTTTTTTCTTAACTTCTTTCTACTTTAAAATTTTTTCTTATTTGGAAAAGAAATACAACAACTGCTCCATGAGGAAGGTGGGAGGTCAGTTCCCCAACCAGGGATGGAACCCGCTCACCCTGCCGTGGAACCACACAGTCTCACGCACCGGGCCCCCGGGGGAGTCCGACGTTTCGCTATTTTTGTGTTTCCCAGGCTGTGTCGTGACGGTGCCATCACCCACAGGGCCGGTCACCACACCTGCCCTTCACAGAGGCTCTGTGTCTGCTGAGCAAACGCACCATGGGATCCGAGAGAACACGCCGGAAGGAAAATGTCAAACTGTCGGGCAGCAGGGGAGTCTGAGATGCCCCCGAGTTCGCTCACCCATCTGAGCTCTGCTGTCTTCCCAGCTGGGATGTCAGCCTCTCCAGAAGGTGCCTATCAGGGGGCACTGGAGATATCCCTGCAGTTCTAACATGTTTTATGAGACTCGGATACTGAGCAAGTGATTCCAGACTCTACGTGCACGCGCTAAGTGTCCTCAGTCGTGTCCGACTGTTTGTGACCCCGGGGACTGCAGCCCGCTGGGCTCCTCTGTCCATGGGATTCTCCAGGCAAGAAGACTGGAGTGGGCTGCCGTGCCCTCCTGCAGGGGATCGTCCTGACCCAGGGACTGAACCTCAGTCTCCCGCATCGCAGGCCGATTCTTTATCAACTGAGCCCACCAGGGAAACCCTTGAGCTAAGTCGCTTCAGTCGTGTCCGACTCTGTGCGACCCCATAGACGGCAGCCCACCAGGCTCCCCCGTCCCTGGGATTCTCCAGGCAAAAACAGTGGAGTGGGTTGCCATCTCCTTCTCCAATGCATGAAAGAGAAAAGTGATAGGGAAGTCGCTCAGTCGTATCCGACTCTTAGCGACCCCGTGGACTGCAGCCCACCAGGCTCCTCCGTCCATGGGGTTTTCCAGGCAAGAGGACTGGAGTGGGAACAGACAACTTAAGGAGAAAATGGGCTCATTGACACCACCTGACTTCAAGACTTACTACAGTAATAAGCTGTAGTAATTACAGTCCTAATTACTGCAGAGTAGTAATAAGCCTCAGTCATCAACATCGCCGGGTGGGAGGGAAGCGAGGGAGGGAAATTCAGAGCGAGGGGACTAAGGGGCCCCAACTATCATCTATAAAACAAGCTACAAGGGTATTATGTATAAACTAGAGTAACTAATGAGAAAGCGTGAAGAGGGGATGGCAACCCACCCCAGTCTCCTGCCTGGAGAACCCCATGGACAGGGAGGCCTGGAGGGCTACAGCCCTCGGGGTTGCAGAGAGTCGGACACGGTGGAGCAGCTAACGCTTTCACAGCTGATTCCCTTTGCCGTCGGCAGAAAGACTAACACCGCATTGGAAAGCCGCTACGCCCCAGTGAGAGAGCGGTCCCGAGTGTTCACTGGAAGGACTGAGGCTGAAACTCCAATCGTCTGACCACCCGGAGCGAAGAACTGACTCATTGGGAAAGACCCGGAAGCTGGGAAAGATCGGGGGCAGGAGGAGAAGGGGGCGACAGAGGCTGAGATGGTTGGATGGCATCACCGACTCGATGGACATGAGTTTGTGATGGACAGGGAGCTGGTGATGGACAGGGAGGCGTGGCAGGCACTGTCCATGGGGTTGCAAAGTGTCGGACACGACTGAGAGACTAAACTGAAGACATAATTGTACAAATGTTGGGGAAGATACAAAAAAAAAAAAAGCTACAAACCCATATTGTACAGCACAGTTAATACAGCCATTATTTTATGAGAGCCGTCAAGTGAGTACTGTCTTTCAAAACTGTGAATCACTAGATTGTACACCTGTAACTTAAACACTAGGTTACATCAACCATAGTGAAGTGAGAAAAAAAAAGAATCATGACCTTTTAGGAATATTTTAGGTAAAAATGTTTTTTTAAAGACAGTGTGGCCTTGCTGATACAACAGAGAGATGGATCACTGCGTCAGAACAGAGCGCACAGAGGTAGACACTCTTCATGTGGTTAACTATCTTTGACAAAATGGAGCAAAAAAAAAAAAAAAAAAGGCAAACACGAGCAGAGATCTTTGACAAAAAGGAGCAAACACAGTCCCTTCAAAAAACGATATTGGAGCAACTCACATCCACATGCAGAAAAGAAAAAGAATCTAGGCACAGACCTTCCTCCCTTCATAGGAATGAACTCAAAACGGATCACAGTCCAGATTGTAAAACATGAAACAGTGAGACTTTTACACAATGATGCAGAAGAAAAACCCAGATAACCCCGTCTGTGGTGAGACCTTTTTTTCTTGGCTTGGCCAAAACCGTCACTGGAGTTTCTCTGTAACATCCTAGACACAACTTCAGAGGCACAGTCCATGAAAGAAATCACAGATAAGCTGGACTTTGTCAACATTAAAAATATGTGCTCTGCCAGCAACTCTGTCCATAAAATAAGACCAGCCATAGACTGGGGGAAAATATTTGCAAAAGAAAAATGTGGGGGGAAAAAAAAAGACCAGAATCCACAATATGTAAAGAGCGCTTTAAAAAAATCAATAGGAAAATAAGGAACCCCATTGAGAAAGGGGTGGCCAAACACCCAAGAGCTTCAGTGAAGAAGTTGTCCAGATGGCAAAGAGGCAGAGGAAAAGAAGTTACAGGCCGTAAGCCCGTCAGGGAATTGTAAAGCGACACCCCACTGAGGACCAGCTGCCACCTGAGGGGTATCAGAATGACTGAGATCTGAAAACACCGACATCCACTGGCCACCAGCAAGGAAACGGGAACTCTGTTCCACGCCGGGCGTTGTTAAGAGGGCCCTTGCCTCTTCCAAGGCCCTCCGGTCACTCTGAGGCCAGAACCACCCTCTAAGTGGGGCCTGATGACCTCAAGCGTCCACGTTCTCCAGGGTGCCTCCCTTGTCTTGGTCACCCCGGCACGTTACCTCTGGTGTGTCGTCCCTGAGGGCACTCTCTGTCCTGCAGATGGAGCAGTGGAGATGGGGTGGCGGGTGGAGGCTGGGCCGGGCGTCCGTCCCTCTGTGTTCCCAGTGGAAGTCTCGGATCGCAGGACGGCTGAGCGCAAAGGCCCAAGCAGGGCTGTTATCTCTGTCCCCCGATTAAGTGCTCCACAATTGCACAATCGGCTCGCAGAGAATCACAGGTAATTTGCATGCCCACACGTGTGTGATTTTCATCGGTCTTCTATACCGCCCAGCCCGGTGTTCTCAGCCTCCCCTGAGTTTCTCTCTGCGCTCCAGGCTTGCCCAAAGGGGAAGAAAGAAAGAAAAAAACAGCCTCTGCTATTCTTTTGCATGACAATGCTTTGCGCTTAAACATTTTTTTTTCCATTGTCAAGCTGCTCTCCTCAGCCGTCGGGTCTGAATCACACCTGCAAATTGAGCCTCCGTCTCTAAGGCAGGAAGCCACTCAAAGTGGATGCATTAATTAAGCATTAATGAACGTGAAGCGCCACTGTGTAAAGAAAAGAAAAATAAAAGAGCTGGCCTGGGGTAGGGGGCTGGGCGGCGGACCTGCCGGGAAATAGGAGTTTGCAGGTTGCACGTATTGTGAGAATCTCAAGGGCTTGCTTCGTGGGTGAGCCAGAACGCCAGCTGTGTGAAGAAGTGGGAGAGATTTGCTTAGCAGATCCGTAGACAGAGACAGTCACAGACACGAAGAGATAAAGGCAGAGATACAGAGAGAGTTCTGCACACTCTGGATTCCCCGGTGTTGGCGTGCTACGGCGCTTCACTTGCGCCCAACTCTTTGCAACCCGATGGGCGCCTCTGTCTACGGGATCCGCCCCCCACCGCCAGGCAGGAAGACTGGAGTGGGTTGCCACGCCCTCCTCCAGGGGATCCTCCTGACCCAGCGATGGAACCTGTGTCTTCGGCCTTGCAGGCAGATTCTTTACCGCCTGAGCCCCAGGGAAACCCTGGCAACATGAAAAAGCTCGCTGGCTTGCCACTGAACACAGACCCCGTTATGTGTCTCGGCGATTTCTCAGGAGGTGTTTCGCATTCCCCCAGAAAAGGATATTGTAAGCAAAGGCGCCATAGTGAGCCCTCTTGGGTTCACTAGTCTGTATTAGACATGAAACTCCACAGACACGTCTGCTACCTGGATCCCCCTCGATCCCCGCAAGCTCAGCTGGAGAAGCTCAGAGACTAGGGTCTCCCAGGCTGGACAGACCACACACCAAAGCCTATAAGCATAAGTTGATGAATCTGACCTGGCCCAGAGGAAGGGCCTCCAAAGAGCCTGTCCCCCAGAGAGGGTCCCAGATGACCTGGGAGGAAAGGAGCCCAGAAGGACATTTCAGGGCTTGCCAACTTAATTGTGGTTTTCATCTGGAACGTAGGAAAGACACGGCACTTTGCTGAGAGTTAGCTGAGGGGACTGACCATCAGCCTGGGTCTGGTTTACGAACGAAATGAATACAGGTGTTTTGAGATACACAGTCAGACACTGACCACCCGCCCCCCAGTCAGTAAGAGTTGGGTCTGGAAATATGCAAAACAGGCAGAGCTTGGAAGCTGTTTAATGAGGAAGAAGAGATGTCAGTGGGCTTTCAAAGGAAGTCTCACTCGCCACCAACCTCAGAGGGATCTGCAGGGCCAGAGGGTTGCAATACGAGGTCAGAAAACGGCTCTGTCTCCTGGGAAACAAAGGTACGATGAACCTAGACAGGCTGTAAACAAGCAGAGACATCACTTTGCCGACAAAGGTCCGTCTCCTCAAAGCGATGGTTTTTCACGTACGGATGGGAGAGTCGGACTGTAAAGAAGGCTGAGTCCCAAAGAATGGATGCTTTTGAACTGCGGTGCTGGAGAAGACTCTTGAGAGTCCCTTGGACTGCAAGGAGATCCCACCAGTCCATCCTAAAGGAGATCAGTCCTGAATATTCACTGGAAGGACTGACGGTGAAGCTGAAACCCCAATCCTTTGGATGCCTGATTTGAAGAACTGACTCACTGGAAAAGACCCTGGTGCTGGGAGAGATGGAGGGCAGGAGGAGAAGGGGACGAGAGAGGATGCGATGCTTGGGTGGCATCACCGCCTCGATGGACACGAGTTTAAGCAAACTCTGGGAGCTGGTGATGCACAGGGAGGCCTGGCGTGCTGCAGCCCGTGGGGTCGCAAAGAGTCAGACATGACTGAGAGAGTGAGTAACGCTTCCACAATGGGTGGGAGGAACCCCAGGCGCCTGGGCTTCTCTGCGGGGCCAGAAAGGAAGCAGAGATGAACCCATGAAGAGGTGTGGACGGCTGAGCGCTGGTTTATAGAAGAAAGCGGGGACTGTGGCTTCCCGGCGCCCACGGAGAGAGTGCAAAGTTGCCAGTACGGCTCAGTCTCCTGGGGCTGCCGGAGCCCAACACCCCAAACTGAGAGGGTTAAGACCACACACATCCATCCTCCCTGAGTCCTGGGGACCAGACTTCGGAGCTCCAGGGGACCCAGGGCTGAGCTCCGTCCAGAGGCTCCGGGGGACGGTCCTTCCCACCTCCTCCAGCTTCTGGGGGGCTTTCAGGCTACAACGTGGATGGACCTCGAGCACCCGATGCGTGGCGGGAGAGGGAGAGACAGAAGGACACACAGTCTGTGATTCCACGGATAGGAAACGTCCAGAACAGGCAAACACACAGGCCTTAAACAAACAAGCAAACAAAAAAGAAAGCAGATTTTTTGATTTGCAGAGTGTGCAAGTAGTAGGGACCTGAGTCATGGGGATGAAGGTCTCCTTTTGGGGGCGCTGAGAACCTTCTAGAACCAGAGACGACGGTTTGAACAGCGCTGTGTACATCCTAAATGCCCCTCTATTGTTTTGGGACTTTCCTGGCGGCTCAGATGGTTACGAATCCGCCTGCCAACGCGGGAGACCAGGGTGCGATCCCTGGGTCGGGAAGATCCCCTGGAGGGGGAAATGGCAACCCACTCCAGTATCCTTGCCGGGAGAATCCCATGGACCGAGGAGCCTGGAGGGGCTGCAGTCCACGGGGTCGCAAGAATCGGACTCGACTGAGCGACTAACACACACACGCGTACTGTTTACTTTGAAGGGTTAGCTGCATATGGTGCACATGCTGGCTTAGTTTTGAAAACGAGCCTCATGAACACCAGGAGGGAAATCCTAAGGCTGCGTCTGGGGTGCTTTGCTGTATCTCATTGGCCTGCTGCCCCGCCGACTCCCTGGCTCCCCGTTCGCCCCTCGTTTGGAGACCGTCCCTCCCTTGATTCTGGAGAGATGGAGGGCAGGAGGAGAAGGGGACGAGAGAGGATGCGATGCTTGGGTGGCATCACCGCCTCGATGGACACGAGTTTAAGCAAACTCTGGGAGCTGGTGATGCACAGGGAGGCCTGGCGTGCTGCAGCCCGTGGGGTCGCAAAGAGTCAGACATGACTGAGAGAGTGAGTAACGCTTCCACAATGGGTGGGAGGAACCCCAGGCGCCTGGGCTTCTCTGCGGGGCCAGAAAGGAAGCAGAGATGAACCTATGAAGAGGTGTGGACGGCTGAGCGCTGGTTTATAGAAGAAAGCGGGGACTGTGGCTTCCCGGCGCCCACGGAGAGAGTGCAAAGTTGCCAGTACGGCTCAGTCTCCTGGGGCTGCCGGAGCCCAACACCCCAAACTGAGAGGGTTAAGACCACACACATCATCCTCCCTGAGTCCTGGGGACCAGACTTCGGAGCTCCAGGGGACCCAGGGCTGAGCTCCGTCCAGAGGCTCCGGGGGACGGTCCTTCCCACCTCCTCCAGCTTCTGGGGGGCTTTCAGGCTACAACGTGGATGGACCTCGAGCACCCGATGCGTGGCGGGAGAGGGAGAGACAGAAGGACACACAGTCTGTGATTCCACGGATAGGAAACGTCCAGAACAGGCAAACACACAGGCCTTAAACAAACAAGCAAACAAAAAAGAAAGCAGATTTTTTGATTTGCAGAGTGTGCAAGTAGTAGGGACCTGAGTCATGGGGATGAAGGTCTCCTTTTGGGGGCGCTGAGAACCTTCTAGAACCAGAGACGACGGTTTGAACAGCGCTGTGTACATCCTAAATGCCCCTCTATTGTTTTGGGACTTTCCTGGCGGCTCAGATGGTTACGAATCCGCCTGCCAACGCGGGAGACCAGGGTGCGATCCCTGGGTCGGGAAGATCCCCTGGAGGGGGAAATGGCAACCCACTCCAGTATCCTTGCCGGGAGAATCCCATGGACCGAGGAGCCTGGAGGGGCTGCAGTCCACGGGGTCGCAAGAATCGGACTCGACTGAGCGACTAACACACACACGCGTACTGTTTACTTTGAAGGGTTAGCTGCATATGGTGCACATGCTGGCTTAGTTTTGAAAACGAGCCTCATGAACACCAGGAGGGAAATCCTAAGGCTGCGTCTGGGGTGCTTTGCTGTATCTCATTGGCCTGCTGCCCCGCCGACTCCCTGGCTCCCCGTTCGCCCCTCGTTTGGAGACCGTCCCTCCCTTGATTCCATCATCCGCACCCCTCTGGTCAGTGCTGGGTGTCTCGAGCTGACCGCTCGCCCATGGGTCTGGGTCTACGGTCCCCGAGGGTCCTTGAATGCCCACCAGGACTTGAATAGAAGGAAAATATGGCCTGGGCGTCCTCACTGTTTGCACGAAGCTTGTTCCCAGACGCCTCCGTGGACTGGGAGAACTGGCCGGGGCTACGGTTCTCATTTCCTTCTTTGCGAAGGTCACAGATGATCCTTCCTGGCCCTAAGTCCCGGTGAGAAGAGTGTGGAAGGGTCAGGCCACGGTTCCCGGAGCCCTCAGGCCATGTCGTCCGGTGTTTGGAGGGCATCACCCCGTGGGCCTGCGTGCTAAGACGCTTCAGTCGTGTCCAACTCCTTGCCTCCCTGTGGACTGCAGCCGGCCACACGCCTCTGTCCACGGGGATCTCTGGGGACCCTAGGTGCAGAGGGGTGAAGGGCCTGGTGTGGGACGTGGTCAGCTCTGCGCTGAGTTCAGAGCCGGACATGGGGGTGCTCCTGCTAATGACAGAAGGTGGGGAGGGAGCCGGTGAGAGGTCGAGGGGAGCTGGATGCTCTCTGTGATCCCACAGGGACAGGGCGGAGGATGCACGGGGACAAACAGAGGGAGGGACACTGGGGACGGGGACCGGCCCCGGGGCTGGGAGTCTGGACAAGCTACTCAGCCATCACCTCCTGTCGCCTGCTGCACGGGACTTGCTGTCCAGGCCCCTCGTGTCCCCTGCACTGACCTAGTGTCCAGGCGCCTTGTGTCCCCCGTAATTACCTGGCATCCAGTTCCCTCGTGTCCCCTGCACTGACCTGGCCTCCAGGCCCCTTGGGTCCCCCTGCTCAGAGAAGACAGGAAGAGACAGGGCATAAATGATGACTTCAGCCCCTGGATCAACCCGTTCCTGAAGCTGCCCCGATATTTCCGATGCCCCAGCTTGTCGGTTTCCGCATGGACCTGTGCTTCGCATGAGCCAAGATTCTGTGGTTTCCCGACAAATCCGTTATGACTCGCCCACCGGGAGCCAGCGTGCACCACCCCCCTCCAGTGGGAAGCCGGAAGTCCACAGAGCCCTCATCTCCTCCTTTGAGCAAAGCTGGGACACCACAGTAGACAATGCACCCAGCCATGGGAGCCCACCTGCTCCCCGCCCCGCCTCTGGACCTTAGGCTGATTCCTCAACTCAGAGCCACGGTTTCCATCTCAACAGGCAAGACACCAGGTGCACCTTAGGGTGTGGAAGGATGGAGGACGTCTCCACGTACGCCTCAGGAGTCCCTAAAGCCCCCATCTCATGACCCATTCACGTCCTTTGTCCTCTCTCTGCAAACCCCACGAGGAACCCGTACAGCTCTGGGGTCCCCGGGTCACACTCACGCAGTCCTGAGAAGAGCTGATGTGATGTGAGCCCTCTCAGCACAATTATTCATAATTGCAAGCGAAGTTGCTTCGGCCGTGCCCGAGTCTTTGTGAACCCGTGGCCTGTAGCCCAGAGGCAAGAATACCAGAGTGGGTTGCCATGCCCTCCTGCACGGCATTTTCCCGACCCAGGGATCGCACCTGCGTCTCTTATACCGCCTGAGTGGACAGCCGAGTTCTTTACCAGCAGCGCCCCCTGGGAACCCCATTAATAAACATCATCGTTAAGTGGACGCTGCGTCTCCAAGCCCCCCGGGGCCTCCATGGGGGACACTGTCCCCTTCGTGGTCCCCCCGCCCTGTCCCGGGTCCCGTGACTCACATGGCTGCAAGGAGGGTGGCCGTCCTAAGCGAGCAGACTCGAGCCGGGCGCTGGGGAGACTCTCCTGGCCCCTTTCAGAGGGGGAAAGCCCAGATCACAGAAATGGGGCGGAAGGACAGCTTCCCCGCGTCTCCTGGGGACCCTACCGCCTGTCTGCCCACCAGCCCTTCAACCGACACAGTCCACAACCCTCCAGGGACACAGCGGGCTGCCTTTTAAGGGTAATCTGTCAGCTGAACGCTTTAATTAAATGCGCAAACGTTACGAAACTCTCTGAGCCTGTCCGCGCGGTGGAAAAGCTTCCTCTTTTTCACGGTGGGGTCCCTTCGGGGAGGTGGGGACAGGGTGGCAGTGGACGAGGTCACCAGAGGGGATTTTGCCCATTTTCATAGTACCTCTTTTAAAAACAAGGGTAAAACAGAGTAAGTCTCACCAAAACAGATTCAGGAATCACTTCCTAAGGCTTGCTAGTGGCTGATGAGGAAGTGTAGCAACTTGAAATGAGGTTTTGTTGGAATATATTTAATGTCAGCTTGTTTTGGAAAAGCTGCAAATTAGGAACTATTTAGGAAATCATATGAAGAAAGCTGAGTGCCAAAGAATGGATGCTTCTGAACTGTGGTGTTGGAGAAGACTCTTGAGAGTCCCTTGGACTGCAAGGAGATCCAACCAGTCCATTCTGAAGGAGATCAGCCCTGGGTGTTCACTGGAAGGACTGATGCTAAAGCTGAAACTCCAATCCTTTGGCCACCTCATGCAAAGAGTTGACTCATTGGAAGAGACCCTGATGCTGGGAAAGACTGAGGGCAGGAGGAGAAGGGGACGACAGAGGATGAGATGGCTGGATGGCATCACCGACTCGATGGACATGCATGTGGGTGAACTCTGGGAGCTGGTGACGGACAGGCGGCCTGGCGTGCTGCGGTCCACGGGGGCGCAAGGGGTCAGATGCAACTGAGTGACTGAAGGACAACAACGTAGACCCAGACGTGGGATGGCTAGCTTATACGGTAGCTGTATTTTTAACTGAGGAATAGATTTACACAGAGTGAGGTCCAGCTGCACTGTGGAATATTATACAGCCGCGAAAAAGGAAGGATATTGTGACAAGGCCCAGCACAGAGATGAGCTTTCAGGACGTGATGCCCAGGGGGCGGAACTCACAGAAACCCGGATCCTGTGAGACAGCACTCCCAGGCGGTCCCGCCTGCCTGCGCCATTGTATCACAGCATTCCGTCAGGCACTGAAAAATCTGTTCTTAAGAATCGCACCTCAAAACTAAAACAAGATGCAGGGAGAGAAAGTAACCTGAAAAATATTTTCACTAAAGTCACATACGGGTTTGCTGTTGTTGCATAGTAGCTGAAGTGAAAGAAAGCGGAAGTGTTAGCCGCTCAGTCTTGTCTGACTCTCTGTGACCCCGTGGAGGGCAGCCCGCCAGGCTCCCCGCTCCAAGGGATTTCCAGGCAGGAATACTGGAGTGGGGTGCCGTGGCCTCCTCCAGGGGACCTTCCAGACCCAGAGATCGAACCCGGGTCTCCTGCACAACAAGCAGAGTCTTTACCACTGAGCCACCAGGGAGGCCCTTCATGTCTACATCTTTGCGACCCCGTGGACGGCAGCCCACCAGCCTCCTCCGTCCATGGGATTCTCCGGGCAAGAACACTGGAGTCGGGTGCCGTGGCCTCCTCCAGGGGATCTTCCCGACCCAGGGGTTGAACCCGGGTCTCCTGCACTGCAAGTGGGTTCTTCTCCAACTGAGCCACCAGGAACGCCAAGACAGGAAATAAATCCGGAGTTTGGGATTAGCAGACAGACTCCACCACATACAAAATAATAAACACTGGGTTCCTGCCCAAGGAATTACATTCAGTATCAGGTATAATGGGAAAGAATCTGAAGCAAAATCAAATCACAGAAGATTAAAAAATAACCATCCAGCTAAAACATAAAAGAGCTTCTCAGACTGGGAAGGAGGGGGAAAAGGGAACTTCTACACTGTTTCTGGCGTGAATTTTCGATGTCCCGTGCAGAGCGTGGAGACTCCACGTGGCTCGCTACCCAAGCAACGTCCCTGGGGCTGCCCTGGACTACGAGATGACCGTGGGCTGTCCAGGTCGCCTGGAGTCGCCTCGGGCTCCTTCTAAGTGGTGCGGAGGCAAGACTGTGAGTTGCTCGGTCGTGTCCGACTCTTGCTGACAGCATGGACTGCAGCACGCCCGGTTTCCCTGCCCATCACCAACTCCCGGAGTTTACTCAGTGGAGTCGGTGATGCCATCCAACTGTCTCATCCTCTGTCATCCCCTTCTCCTCCTGCCATGAGCAGAGATCAAATCCACCTCCCATGCGTGGGGGAAAGTCCAAGAAAGCCCAAGGCAGGGACTTTTCTAACCTTGACCTTCTCCAGTGACCACAGAACAGCGTGCCAGGGTGTGAGACCAAGCCCGGAGTGTCTGGGGCTGGGCCCGGCCCTGTCTGTGTCGGGAGATGACTCCCAACAAGTGTGAAGTGTCAGGCCCGGGAGCCGTCAGCAGCGTCACCGGCCGGGACCTGCAGGGTTTCATGTCTCTCTGAGTTTCTGTCCGGCTTTTGCTTCTGGACTCAGGTAAACAGAGGGCTTTTCAGGCATGCAGGGGGTGAAAAGAGACCCCCAGGTGTGTGTTAAAAACAGAGTGGATTTCTTTATGCTCCTGCAGAGAGATCTCCCCCTACCGCTCCCCAGCCCGCCCCGGCCCTCTGCCACTGGGAAGATGAGTTTGACGGATGCCTGTGGTTTTAAGGGCCCTTCCGTCCTCTCTGACCCAGTTCAGGGTCCTTCGTTGCAGCCCGCAGCGAACACAAGCAATGATAACTTTCTCGTGCACGAGAAAAGACTTTCAAGGGTGACGGCTAACATGTTAAGTTTCAAAGGAGGCAAATGCTTTCCCGACACGCTGTAAACCACATGCCATTTTCAGACACAACTGCTGGCTGATCTTTGTGAGGGTTTCCAGGGCGCGCTAACTCTTTCTGCTGAAATATGCTCCTTCATTCACTGAAACAGCCCGTGGGGAAACTGTATGTATAAAGACTGGAGAGGGATGTCGCTGGTGTCCCGTGGTTAAGACCTCACCTTCCAAGCTGGGACAGGTCCCATCCCCCAGTCTGGGAGCTCAGATCCCACGTGACTTTTGGCCAAAAAAACCAAAACGTTAAAACAGAAGCAAGACTGGAACAAATTCAGTAAAGCCTTTAAAAATGTCCCACATCAAAAAAAGAGAAAATCTTTCAAAAAAACGGTGGGAAAAACGTTGCAATATTCCTGTCCTCTTTGCTTTAAATCTTTTCTTAAGTTCAGTTTACTGCTTTCTCTTTGTGAACTTGTCTTTCATTTTTATTATGTTCGCAGAGGCTAAATTTAATGTCGTCCAAATACGTTGGCGCATCTTTTATCACCTCGTCCAAATCAAGACAACAAAGACAGGTGTTAGCACTGACACGTCGAGATGGTTTTCACTTCCTGCAGCAGCACAGGGCCGACGTGCTGACAGGTTTCTTCCGAGTGACTGGTCCTCGGGTGAAAACCGATCACAGCAGAATAAATATACTGTGCAGCTTCATACACAGTCGTTTCGTTGCTGTTCAGTCACCCAGTCGTGTCCGACTCTTTGCAACCTCGTGGACCGCAGCTCGCCAGGCCTCCCTGTCCATCACCAACTCCCGGAGTTCACCCAAACCCACGTGCATCGAGTCGGTGATGCCATCCAACCATCTCATCCTCTGTCACCCCCTTCTCTTCCCGCCTTCAATCTTTCCCAGCATCAGGGTCTTTTCCAACGAGTCAGCTCTTCGCATCAGGTGGCCAAAATGTTGGAACTTGAGCTTCAACATCAGTCCTTCCACTGAATATTCACGGTTGATTTCCTTTGTTTAAAACAATGTATTGGATGTTATTTATTCCCAGGAGGAGGTGAATCGCAGTCCAGATCCTCCAATGCATTTGATGAAAAGGAAGATTTGCACAGCTAAAAGTTTATAAAACCCTGTACCTGGTTTCCCAGGTGACTCAGTGGTAAAGAACCCACCTGCCAACGCAGGAGACACAAGAGACCTGGGCTCCATCCCTGCGTTGGGAAGATCCCCTGGAGGAGGAAATGGCAACCCACTCTGATAGTCTTGCCTGGAGAATCCCATGGTCAGAGGAACCTGGCGGGCTATAGTCCACAGGGTCACGAAAGAGTCAAACACGACTGAGTCTCACACACACACACACACACACACACACACACACACGCAGCTACTGTGTCAGTTAAGCTTCCATTAATTTCTTTATTTTTTTTGAAGTATAGCTGATTTACAATGTTGTGTTAGTTTCTGCTGTGCAACAAAGTGACTCATTTTGACTGTGTGGATCACAAGAAACTGTGGAAAATTCTAAAGAGATGGGAATACCAGACCCCCTGACCTGCCTCTTGAGAATCTTCTATGCAGGTCAGGAAGCAGCAGTTAGAACTGGACATGGAGCAACAGACTGGTTCCAAATAGGAAAAGGAGCACGTCAAGGCTGTATACTGTCACCCTGCTTATTTAACTTATATGCAGAGGACATCATGAGAAACACTGGACTGGATAAAGCATAAGCTGGAACCAAGATTGCCGGGAGAAATATCAATAACCTCAGATATGCAAATGACACCACCCTTATGGCAGAAAGTGAAGAGGAGCTAAAGGGCCTCTTGATGAAAGTGAAAGAGGACAGTGAAAAAGTTGGCTTAAAGCTCAACATTCAGAAAACGAAGATCATGGCATCCGATCCCACCACTTCATGGGAAATAGATGGGGAAACAGTGGAAACCGTGTCAGACTTTCTTTTTTGGGCTCCAAAATCATTGCAGATGGTGACTGCAGCCATGAAATTAAAAGACGGTTGTTCCTTGGAAGAAAAGTTATGACCAACCTAGATAGCATATTCAAAAACAGAGACATTACTATGCTAACTAAGGTCCATCTAGTCAAGGCTATGTTTTTCCAGTGGTCATGTATGGATGTGAGAGTTGGACTGTGAAGAAAGCTGAGTGCCGAAGAATTGATGCTTTTGAAGTGTGGTGTTGGAGAAGACTTGAGAGTCCCTTGGACTGCAAGGAGATCCAGCCAGTCCATTGTGAAGGAGATCAGCCCCGGGATTTCTTTGGAAGGAATGATGCTAAAAGCTGAAACTCCAGTACTTTGGCCACCTCATGCGAGGAGTTGACTCATTGGAAAAGACCCTGATGCTGGGAGGGATTGTGGGCAGGAGGAGAAGGGGACGACAGAGGATGAGATGGCTGGATGGCATCACGGACTCGATGGATGTCTGAGCGACTGAACTCAACTGGTACACTCTTCTTGTTCATATTCTTTTCCATTGTGGTTTATGACAAGGTATTGAATATAGTCCCCATGCTACACAGTAGGACACTGTTGATTATCCATCGTGTATATAAAGTTTGTATCTGCTCAGCTCAAACAAGAATACTGGAGTGGGTTGCCATTTCCTGCCTCACTGTTCATTCCTATAGGATTGTAACTGCGTGCTGAAATGCTAAAAACACTAAAATGAGGAAGCGTGACTTTGCGGGCATTTTTCACAAGGAAACCTGAGTTGTAAGGGGCTTCCCTGTTGGCTCAGATGGTAAAGATGTACGCTACATCTATTCTGTCTCTACGAAAACACTCAGCTACACCACCCCTCTTGAGCTAAGTGAAATGATTCAGGGAAAGACAAATATATTATTTTTGCATGTATGTAGAACCTAAAAAATATACAAAATACAAGCCATACAGACAATTGCTGGTGTGTAGGACCTAAAAAAAGAAATAATACAAATGAGTTTACAAAACAGTCAAGACATGGAAACAACCTAAATGTCCATCGACACAAGGGTAGTTGAAAGAGATGGCTACGCATCCACAATGGAGTATTACTCAGCCACGAGAAAGACTGAAACAATGCCAGCTGCAGCAAGACGGATGGACCTAGAGATTGTCACGAGCTTCCGTGATGGGTCAGGCAGTAAAGAATCCATTTGCCCATGCAGGGGATGGAGGTTCAAGCCCTGGTTCGGGAAGACCCCCTGGAGGAGGAAATGGCAACCCACTCTGGTATTCTTGCCTGGAGAATCCCACGGGCAGAGGAGGCTGGCAGAGCTGCAGTCCACGGGGTTGCGAAGAGTCAGACACGACTGAACATGCAACCGCAGCTTCCTCCGCCCACTGTGTCGTTCATGAAAAATGTCCTCTGTGTCTGTCACCATCCTTTCTCTCACCCTCGGATTGTTTGGAGTCGTCCAGCCCTTGAAGGGTTGTTGGCCCTCTTTCAGTCGCTGGTTTGCAGCCAAATCCCATGGGGATCAGACTGCATGTCCTTGGACTGCGTGTCCTGAGTGTGTTTCATCCTTTGAAACGTGTGAGGTTTGCTGCAGGCCCAGGAGATGCTCCGTTGGGGAACCGCGTGGACGTTATCATTGTGTCTGCGGAGTCTGGACGTAGGTAAGGAAACCTGGGGTGAATCACGCTCCGTGCACTGCGTTTCATGGTCTCTGACTCTTGCAGCGCACACGTGTGTTCTCAGCTGCTCGGTCATGTCCGACTCTTTTGCAACCCCGTGGACTGTAGCCCGCCCGGCTCCTCTGTCCATGGGATTCTCCAGGCAAGCCCACTGGAGTGGGTTGTCATTTCCTCCTCCAGGGGATCTTCCCGGCCCGGGGCTTGAACCCTCATCTCCTGCATGGACAGGCGGGTTCTTACCACTTAGCTGCCTGGAGGATCCTTGGATTAGGGACCACACACACCCCAGAGGACTCTGCTGCAAAAAGGATCTTAAAAGACTGTTCCTCTGTAAGGACCTTATTTAAAAACAAGAAAGAGGGGGAGGGGGTCATATTCTGAGGTCTTGGGGGGTGGCAACGTTCCCTAGCTGATCTTCCGAGGTGCACGTTTCAGCCCCTAACAGTCCCACGTCTAAGTCAGTGGTATTTCAGCGGCCCCAGGTCGGCAGGATGCGAAACGGACAAGGCACCTGGTGATTTTGCTGGTTTCCCGCCGACTGAACCAGCACGAGGCGCTCCTCTGTGCTCTGACCGTTCAGCCGCGCTGTGGGCTACGGGGCACGGAAGACTTGGGCTCTGCACACTTCGTGTCTGAGGCCCCATCTCCAACAGCCAAGAGGCGGGGCCCCTGGGTGGAGAAGGGCTGGGTTTCCTGGGTGATGAGTGGAGACCCGGGGCTGATGCTTGAGAAGGTGATAAGATCGTAGGAAGCAGATGTTTATCTTTCTGTGAAGGGCATGGTAAACATCACGCAATTCCTCGGAGAGCTGACGGCCAAGGACCCTGGGTTTCCCACTGTGCTGGGGAATAAAAAAAAATGGACCCTGTCTGTCCTCATACATCCGCTGAATCTCCAAAGACATCACAAAAGACGTCTCCCCTTTGGCTCTGACCACACCATTCAGAATCTTCGCGCTTAGATTAGAGGGAAAACAAATAAATGGTTCAGCCAGGAAGGCATCTGCCTGCAATGCAGGAGACCTGAATTCGATCCCTGGGTTGGACAGATCCTTTGGAGGAGGAAACGGCAACCCACTCCAGGATTCTTGCCTGGAGAAATCCCCTGGGACAGAGGAGCCTGAAGGGCTACAGTCCATGGGGTCACAAAAGAGTCGGACACGACTGAGCGAGTTAGCGAGCATTTCGAAGCTTTGTAACAGAAATATATGCTGATCGATACTAACCAAAGCAATTTTGTTTTTCCTTCTGAAACCCTGTCCACATAGCGGTACCAAACCGTCATGCTGCAGACGCGCATTCAAGACAGTGTTCTGATCACTGAGGTCCCAATAACAGTCGAGGGGACTGGACTTCCCTGGTGGGCCGGTGGTGAAGAATCCGCCTGCCAATGCAGGGAACACGGGTTCGACCCCCCATCCTGGGCGGCTAAGCCCGTGCGCCGAAACTACTGATCCCGTGTTCTACAGCCTGGGCTTTGAAACAAGCAGAGCCCCCGAGATGAGAAGCCTGCACCACACCTAGAGAGAAGCCCCTTCCCGCTGCAACTAGAGAGATCCCACGCACAGCAAATGAACACCCGGCACAGCCAAAGTTAAATCAACAAGGCACTTTTTTTTTTTTAATTTGGAGAGGATAAAGGGAAAAAAAAATACGTCCACACAAAGACTCGAACGAGAGGAGGAAACACGTTCTCTCGATGCTCTGAGCCCCTGGAGGGAGAGCCTGGAGGTTTGTCATCCAGGGAGGAGTGTTGGCGAGGCAAGAGGCCTGTTGGATGGAGGGGTGGTGGGGGTGGGGTTCCTGCCCACCCCAGACCTCCAAGGACCCTTGGGAGACTCCCTGCTCTGTGGTTGCCATGGTAACTAGAAGCTCCACAGATTATCAGCGCATCCCAGTGAGTAAAGGGCCTCACACTGGAGTCCTGGGTGCTTCCGTGTTCTGGACACACGCGGTTCCCTGGGAGAGTGGGCACGCCTCGCGAGTGTCCACACCCACAGGAGTGGATACAGGCAGGGGTAAGGGAGTGGCCGAGACCCCGGGGGTCCCAGTGTAAGGACTAAGGGGATGGTCACAGAGACCAAGGGGTGTGATCAGGTCCGGGGGCCCGATGTAGGGCACAGCGGAGACTTGAGGGAGCTGGTTGGGTCCTTGGGAGCCAGGACAGGCCATGAGAGGCAGGGCCAGCCTTAGGTTAGGCCTGTAGTCCAGGCGAACTGCTGCCAAACCAATACAGTCAATTTTGTCTACAATATTCATGTGTGTGTGTGTGTGTGTGTGTGCACGCGCACTCAGTCATGTCCGACTCTTTGTCACCCCCTGGACTGTAGCCAAGCAGGCTCCCCCATCCCTGGGATTCTCCAGGCAAGAACACTGGAGTGGGTTGCCACTCCCTTCTCCAGGGGAGCTTCCCGACCCAGGGATCAAATTTGCATCACTGTACCCATGCAGGCATGCTAAGTTGCTTCAGTTGTATCCAGCCTTAAGTGACCCCATGGACTGTAGCCCGCCAGGGTCCTCTGTCCATAGGATTCTCCAGGCAAGAACACTGGAGTGGGTCGCCACTTCCTTCTCCAGGGGAGCTTCCCGACCCAGGGATCAAATTCGCATCACTGTACCCATGCAGGCATGCTAAGTTGCTTCAGTTGTATCCAGCCTTAAGTGACCCCATGGACTGTAGCCCGCCAGGGTCCTCTGTCCATAGGATTCTCCAGGCAAGAACACTGGAGTGGGTCGCCACTTCTTTCTCCAGGGGAGCTTCCCGACCCAGGGATCAAATTCGCATCACTGTACCCATGCAGGCATGCTAAGTTGCTTCAGTTGTATCCAGCCTTAAGTGACCCCATGGACTGTAGCCCGCCAGGGTCCTCTGTCCATAGGATTCTCCAGGCAAGAACACTGGAGTGGGTCGCCACTTCTTTCTCCAGGGGAGCTTCCCGACCCAGGGATCAAATTCGCATCACTGTACCCATGCAGGCATGCTAAGTTGCTTCAGTTGTATCCAGCCTTAAGTGACCCCATGGACTGTAGCCCGCCAGGGTCCTCTGTCCATAGGATTCTCCAGGCAAGAACACTGGAGTGGGTCGCCACTTCTTTCTCCAGGGGAGCTTCCCGACCCAGGGATCAAATTCGCATCACTGTACCCATGCAGGCATGCTAAGTTGCTTCAGTTGTATCCAGCCTTAAGTGACCCCATGGACTGTAGCCCGCCAGGGTCCTCTGTCCATAGGATTCTCCAGGCAAGAACACTGGAGTGGGTCGCCACTTCTTTCTCCAATGCATGACAGTGAAAAGTGAAAGTGAAGTCACTCAGTCCTGTCCAATTCTTTGCAACCCATGGACTGCAGTCTACCAGGCTCCTCCGTCCGTGGGATTCTCCAGGCAAGAACGCTGGAGTGGGTTGCCACTCCCTTCTCCACACAATACCCGTATAGGTGGCCAGTTACCGGTCTATATGTTGCTGTGCAGGTGGTTTTTTTCTAAAGCTGTGATTCACATTTAAAGCACTGAACTCTGAGCAAAACAGATGACTGATCATAGCATGGGTGGGCCTCATCTAATCAGTTGAAAGCATTTGAAGGAAAGAAACAGATCCTCCAAGGAAAATGGAATTCTGCCTCCAGACAGACTTCAGAAGCAACCCACAATATCATTGCTTCCCTGGGCCTCCAGACTACTGGTCTACCCAGGAGAACTGGGAGTTGTCACGATCCACCACAGACGTGAGTTTGAACAAACTCTGGGAGATGGTGAAGGACAGTGAAGCCTGGTGTGCTGCAGTCCACGGGGTTGCGAAGAGTTGGACATGACCGAGCGACTGGGCAATGTATCTTCCACACTCATAGTTCAGTTTAGTTCAGTTCAGTCGCTCAGTCGTGTCCGACTCTTTGCGATCCCATGAATCACAGCACGCCAGGCCTCCCTGCCCATCACCATCTCCCAGAGTTCACTCAGACTCACATCCATCGAGTCCGTGATGCAAGGCTTTTCCTTAATCTTTGTGTCTCATCTGTATGTATCTAGGTATCTAGTTAATTTATAGACAAGTATATACATCTATCTATCATATATCTATCATCTCTTGCATATCTATCCGTCCCCATCCAACCGTTCATGATCTCTCTATCTATATAAATAAATATGGATCTATCTATCTAATCATCCATCCTTTTAATACTTGTGTTAGCTTTGGAGAGTCCCTGGTAAAGAATCCGCCTGCCAATGCAGGAGACATGATTTCTATCCCTACGTCAGGAAGGTCCGTGATGCAAGGCTTTTCCTTAATCTTTGTGTCTCATCTGTATGTATCTAGGTATCTAGTTAATTTATAGACAAGTATATACATCTATCTATCATATATCTATCATCTCTTGCATATCTATCCGTCCCCATCCAACCGTTCATGATCTCTCTATCTATATAAATAAATATGGATCTATCTATCTAATCATCCATCCTTTTAATACTTGTGTTAGCTTTGGAGAGTCCCTGGTAAAGAATCCGCCTGCCAATGCAGGAGACATGATTTCTATCCCTACGTCAGGAAGGTCCCCTGGAGGAGAGCATGGCAACCCACCCACTCCAGTATTTTCACCTGGAGAATCCCATGGACAGAGGAGCCTGAGGGCTACAGTCTGTGGGGCTGCCCAGAGTTGAAGATGACTGAGTGATTGAGCATACCACAGCACATTAGCGTCCTCCAGAGAATCAGAGCCAGTAGCATATATATGATAAGAAAACAACTCCTGTGATCATGGAGCCTGAAACGACCCAGGATATTCTGTCTCTACTCTAGACACCCAGTGGGCAACATTGGGAGCCCCCAATCCTCAAGACCAGAAACTCATCACCGCGCCCATAACCAACGTGTCCTTAATTTACCCCGTGTCCCGTGATGGAGTCACAGAGCCGGTGTAACGTTAAAGACCAAGGCCTGCTGATACACCCATCGTATAGATTTCTAGACTGAGTCTCGGGAGAGCCAAGGACACCGTCTCGAGAGCCAGTTAGACCCGTTTTGCTGGTGGACGCCTCTCGCCTGTGTAGTTTTATATTTATAGAAGCTCTTTTTTTTTTTTTAATGCAGCATATTGTGATGAGAAAGTGGTGTTTTCCTCGTTTGATGGAAGAGGAAACTGAGGTTTAGTCATTAGGTCACGGGGTGGCCACGGTCAGACACACAGCTGGGGGTGTATCTCCATCTGCGGGAAGAAGCAGACTCCCGTGGCCTCACCAGACGGACGCACACCCCTTCTCACGGTGAGGCCGGATCGTGATGGCCCGCTCCGTAATGCTGCAGCTGGGCCTGTGGTCTTCCCCTCTGGCCTTCACAGCTTCCCAGGATATCGGGGCCTGTCTACAGATCCATCTTCACGGTGGAGCCCCAGCCAGGCACGTGGCGGCAGCTTTGGGCCAAGAGTCAAGGGCTGCTCTTGGTCACACTGCACTGGACGCCGTCCAGCTAACGCTGATTTTCTGGCCACTGTCCTGAGTATCAGCATCCCTCAAAACCATGGGCAATCTGTCCACCAGCCACGGCTATTTAAACAGGGCCCTGCAGTGGTCAAGGGCTTTCGGCCGTGGGTGATCAGGCCGCCCCCGCCCACTGGGGACACTCAGCAGTGTGTGTAGCTGTTTCTCGTTGTCATCACCTCCGGAAGGGTCTCCTGGCACGTGGTGGGTGACCAGGGACGCAGCGGGGTGCTGGACTCCCCATATTGGAGAGTCATCCAGCCCCAGGTGTCATTAGTCTGAGACACCCTGACCGAGCTCGAGAGACTTCATCGACTTACGTATGTATCCATCATCATCGATGATCCGCCTGTCACTCATCCATCTAGGAGTCA
Organism: Madoqua kirkii; assembly: GCA_006408675.1. Lineage (NCBI taxonomy): Eukaryota > Metazoa > Chordata > Mammalia > Artiodactyla > Bovidae > Madoqua > Madoqua kirkii. The sequence continues at coordinate 23,187 of SJYC01095391.1, forward strand.
TCTATGTATCTATAGACCTATCATCTGTCTCCCATCCACCTATCCATCTACCTGCTGAAAGTGAAAGTGAAGTCGCTCAGTCATGTCCGACTCTTTGTGATCCCATGGACTGTAGGCTCCTCCATCCATGGGGTTTTCCAGGCAAGAGTACTGGAGTGGGTTGCCATTTCCTTCTCCAGGGGATCTTCCCGACCCAGGGGTCGAACCCTGGTCTCCCACATTCCAGGCAGACACTTTAACCTCTGAGCTCCATGTATTATTTAACCATCATTCATCCATCTAGATATGCAGATAACACCACCCTTATGGCAGAAAGTGAAGAGGAACTCAAAAGCCTCTTGATGAAAGTGAAAGAGGAGAGTGAAAAAGTTGGCTTAAAGCTCAACATTCAGAAAATGAAGACCATGGCATCTAGTCCCATCACTTCATGGAAAATAGATGGGGAAACAGTGTCAGACTTTATTTTGGGGGGCTCCAAAATCACTACACATGGTGACTGTAGCCATGAAATTAAAAGACGCTTGCTCCTTGGAAGAAAAGTTATGACCAACCTAGATAGCATATTCAAAAGCAGAGACATTGCTTTGCCGACTAAGGTCCGTCTAGTCAAGGCTATGGTTTTTCCAGTGGTCATGTATGGATGTGAGAGTTGGACTGTGAAGAAGGCTGAGAGCCAAAGAATGATGCTTTTGAACTGTGGTGTTGGAGAAGACTCTTGAGAGTCCCTTGGACGGCAAGGAGATCCAACCAGTCCATTCTGAAAGAGATCAGCCCTGGGATTTCTTTGGAAGGAATGATGCTAAAGCCGAAACTCCAGTACTTTGGCCACGTCATGTGAAGAGTTGACTCATTGGAAAAGACTCTGATGCTGGGAGGGATTGGGGGCAGGAGGAGAAGGGGATGACAGAGGATGAGATGGCTGGATGGCATCATGGACTCGATGGACGTGAGTCTTAGTGAACTCCGGGAGTTGGTGATGGACAGGGAGGCCTGGCGTGCTGCGATTCATGGGGTCGCAAAGAGTCGGACACGACTGAGCGACTGAACTGAGCTGAACATCCATCTAGGAATCCTCTAAGTATCTATAGACATATCATCTATCTCCCATCCATCCATCCATCCATCTATTACGATCTATCATTTAACTATCATCCATCCATCTATCCTTCCTGTCCATCCATCTCTATCTATCATCCATCCGTCTGTCTTCCTATCCATCCATCTCTATCACCATCTGGCTCTCATCCATCCATTATCATCTGTTGTTAACCATCACTCACCCATCTGTGTATCATCTAGGTGTCTACATCCACCTGTCATCTCTCTTCTATCTGTTATCTGTCCATGCACCTACCCATCTGTCTTTTCATCCATTTATCTACCCGTCCATCCATTACGTATGTATCTACCCATCCATCCACCATCTCTCCTCACCCATCCATCCATCCATCCATCCATCTTTCTATTAATCCATGTCTATCCATCTTCTCCGCTCTTCAGTAAGCTTCCTGAGCCCTACACTTCACTCCTGTCTCTATCAGCCTCTGGGGTCCCCGGTATCCTGTGTGGTTCCCCATCCTCTCTCATGTGTGGTCCATTTTAATCAACAACATGGAGGAGACAATGGCAACCCAATCCAGGATTCTTCCCTGGAGAATCCCGTGAACAGAGGAGACTGGCTGGCTACAGTCCATGGGGTCACAAAAGAGTTGGACACAGCAGAGTGACTAAACAAGGACAAAAGAATGTGGACAAAGAGTGATGTTTTCACAGATCAGCCCAGTTGCCAGGCACCTCGTGATCTGCCCATCACAGTCTGAACCAGGGGGACTCCCCTGTGGTTCTGTGGCTAAGACTCCATGCTCCCAATGCAGGGGGCCTGGGTGCAATCCTTTCCTGGGGAACTAGAGCCCACGTGGTTTGAGGAAAGCTCCCACATGCCACAGTTAAGACCTAGTGCAGCAAATAAATAAAGGAATATTAATTTTAAAATAGCGCCACAGATGGGAGGGAGGCTGCACAAAGCCAGCAGCTCTGGTCCCACTCCAGTGCCCAGAGCTGGCCGCCCATCATTTGCCTGGCTTTTCAGACATGGCAACGGCAGTGTTTATTTAGAAGGGAGCAGAGCTTGGAAAGGAAATCGGCCACCCGTGGTGGGGACAGGCAGCTTGTGGTGGGGGGACCTCAGCAGCACCCGCGCTGTTGGCTTCCTGTGAGCGTGACTCAGAGCCTGCAGGAGCCAGGCGGGCTCAGCAAACACTCGGGCAGACAGTGTTTATAGCCCGGGATGAGGAAGTCAAGGGTGGGGGTGTGGTGGCCGGCAGCTGCCTCTTTCTTCTCTCTTTTTAAAACAGAGATACAGCTCGCCATTGGAAAGGACAGGAGCCACTGGCAGCCGGGGCAGTCACCGTGTGGCGCCAGCACCGCTCCCGCCGCGTCCTAGAATGCTTCCGCCATCTCCACGCGGGCTCGGATTTTAGCATCAGGGACAGCCCTGAAACAGAAGGTTCAGATTCCCCCGGCACGGGGCGGTCCTTATCATCACCACTACCACCATCACCATCATCACCGTTACCATCATCACCAGCATCACCAGCATCATCACCTCCACCACCACCACCATCAGCACCACCATCATTATCACCTCCACCACCATCACAATCATCATCATTATCACCTCCACCACCCCATCATTATCACCACCACCACCATCACCGTTATCATCGCCTCCACCACCACCATCACCACCATCACCATCATCACCATCATTATCACTTCCACCTTTATCATCACCGTCACCGTTATGATCACCTCCACCATCACCATCACCACCATCATCACTACCACCATCACCATCATCACCATCATTATCACCTCCACCATCACCACCATCATCACCACCACCATCACCACCATCACCATCATCACCATCATTATCACCTCCACCATCACCACCATCACCATCATCATCATCACCATAATAATAAGGTAGTGTAGACCATCAGCTTGCTGCATGACTTTGAGAAGGTCACAGTCACTTGCTGCCTCTGTCTCCCTATGTGTAAAGGGATGTCAACAACATTCTCAGAGGGACATCCTGATGGTTCCAGGAGTCCACCTGAACACCTACAATCACAGCCCTACAGGGAATCCTGTACCACCATCACCATCATCACCGTTACCATCATCACCAGCATCACCAGCATCATCACCTCCACCACCACCACCATCAGCACCACCATCATTATCACCTCCACCACCATCACAATCATCATCATTATCACCTCCACCACCGCCATCATTATCACCACCACCACCATCACCGTTATCATCGCCTCCACCACCACCATCACCACCATCACCATCATCACCATCATTATCACTTCCACCTTTATCATCACCGTCACCGTTATGATCACCTCCACCATCACCATCACCACCATCATCACTACCACCATCACCATCATCACCATCATTATCACCTCCACCATCACCACCATCATCACTACCACCATCACCACCATCACCATCATCACCATCATTATCACCTCCACCATCACCACCATCATCACCATCATCATCATCACTTCCACCACCACCACCACCATCATCATTATCACCATCACCATCACCACCATCATCACCACCACCATCACCACCATCACCATCATCACCATCATTATCACCTCCACCATCACCACCATCACCATCATCATCATCACCATAATAATAAGGTAGTGTAGACCATCAGCTTGCTGCATGACTTTGAGAAGGTCACAGTCACTTGCTGCCTCTGTCTCCCTATGTGTAAAGGGATGTCAACAACATTCTCAGAGGGACATCCTGATGGTTCCAGGAGTCCACCTGAACACCTACAATCACAGCCCTACAGGGAATCCTGCAAGATTCGGGATGAACCCCAAGCATGAAATCAGTCAAGGACTTGCTTGCCACAATGGCCCCCCACTCCAGTGCTCTTGCCTGGAAAGTCCCATGGACGGAGGAGCCTGGTGGGCTGCAGTCCATGGGGTCGGTAGGAGTCGGACACGACTGAGCGACTTCCCTTTCACTTTTCACTCTCACGCATTGGAGAAGGAAATGGCAACCCACTCCAGTGTTCTTGCCTGGAGAATCCCAGAGACAGCGGAGCCGGGTGGGCGGCCGTCTCTGGGGTCACACAGAGTCGGACACTACTGAAGCAACTTAGCAGCAGCAGCAGCAGCAGCAGTGTTGAACAGACAGGTGGATCTTACTCAGTCTTCAAAGTGACCCCTTTAGGCAATACTGTTCTTATGGAACTGGTTCTTGTGCTTTGCAGCAGGGGTCCGTGAGCAAGTGAGGGGCTCAGAGTGGGGGCATTTGGGCAGGGCCCCAGGTCTCGACTTCTCCAGCGCACCTTCTCTCTCCCTCTGACTAGGATGAAGACTGCAAGACCTCAAGGAGAATTCATTTGAGATGTTCTCAGCCCTGGTGCCTGTGAATGCAGCCTTATGTGGAAAGAGAGTCTATGCAGACGTGGTTAAGATATAAGTTGAGATTAGCCCATCAGGGTGGGTCCTAAGCCAGTGTGACTGGTGCTCTTCTGAGAACAGAAGATGCACAGATTGACACAGAAACACACAGACGGAAGATGGCTGTGTGAAGACGGAAGCAGAGGCCGGAGGGAGGCGGCCACAAGCCCAGGGACCCCTGGAGCCCCGAGAAACTGGAAGAGGCAGGAAGGCCCCTCCCTTGGAGCCATCAGAGGGAGCACCACTCTGTAGAAACTTTGATTGTGGAGTTCTGGCCTCTAAAATGTTAGAGGAAAAAATTACGGTGTTTTAATCCACTCAGTATGTGGTCATTTGTTATGACTATCCCAGGAAGCTAATTCAAAGGGACTGACTGGGAACCAGCCTCCTCTTTTATTTTGCCTGTCGATTCATTCATTCATTCATTCATCTGTCCAGCCCAATTCACCCACTCATCCATCCATCCAACAATGTATCCATCCATCCACCCATCCATTCATTCCCGCACTCATCCATCCATCCATCCGTCTACCCATCCATACACTTATCCATCCATCCATCCATTTATCCATCCATCCATCCATTATCCACCCACCCATCCATTATCCATCCATCCATCCATCCATCACCCACCCATGTATCTATCATCCATCCATCCATCATCCCTCCACTTATCCATCCATCCATCATCCCTCCACCTATCCATCCATCACCCACCCATGCATCTATCATCCATTCGTCCATCATCCCTCCACCTATCTATCCATCATCCATCTATCTATTCATCATTCATTCATCCGTCATCCACCCATCCATCATCCATCCATCCATCTATCATCCATCCAGCTATCCATCCATCATCCATCCATCCATCATCCACCCATCTGCATCATCCACCGATCCATTCATCATCCACCTATCTATCTATCCATCATCCATCCATCCACCCATCATCCACCATCTATCATCCATCCATTTATCCATCCATCATGTACCCATCCATCATCCATCCATCCATCTATTCATCCATCCACCATCCAGCATCCATCACCCATCCATCCTTCTATCCATCCATCCATCATCCACCATCTATCATCCATCCATCATCGATCCACCTATCCATCCATCATCCACCCATCCATCATCCATCAGTCCATCATCCACCCATCCATCCACCCATCCATCATCCACCCATCCATCATCCATCCATCCATCTATCTATCCATCCACCCATCATCCACCATCTATCATCCATCCATCATCCATCCATCCATCATCCATCCATCTATCATCCACCCATCCATTCACCCATCCATCCACTCACTCACCCACCCATCCATTCATCCATCCATTCATTTACCCATCTGCTCACCCATCCAACTATCCATCCATCCGTTTATCCACCCACATATCTGTCCTTCCATCTGTCCATCCATCCATCCATCCACCCATCCATCCATCCATCATCCAACAAACATTAGCTGAGCCCGCGCTGACTTGTGCTGGCCCCTCATTTACAAGGCCACAGCCCACACATGCATCCCGCCCGTTCATCCCCAGCAGCTGTGACTGAGGAGTTGTGTCTGCTTTTACTCCACCCACCTGCTAGCCTCCTGGTCCACCCTTGCCCGACTGCTCAGGTGCCTGTGACACAGACACTTGGAGACCCATGTGTCCAGCCGCAGGGTAACTCGGAGGAGCCCGCAACCCTGGCCGACGGGCCTGGTCCACGGCGGTGACGGACCGGGAGGCTGGGATCCACATCTCGTAATCCACCCACTCCCTCCGTTCCCTTTATAGCACAGGATATTACAAAAGACGCTTCCTACGCTTCCCGTTTTTCAGTAACAGTGCCACTTGTTGGAGCCCATGCTTGGTTCATTCTTGAGTGGGTATGGGGGAGATACAAAGGGCTCGCGCTGGGCTCTTTGTTTGGACAGTTCAGTTCAGTTCAGTCGCTCAGTGGTGTGACTTTGTGACCCTGTGGACTGCAGCACGCCAGGCCTCTCTGTCCATCACCAGCTCCCAGACTTTGCTCAAACTCATGTCCATTGAGTCAGTGATGCCATCCAACCATCTCATCCTCTGTCACTCTGTTCTCCTGCCACCTTCTATCTTTCCCAGCATCAGAGTCTTTCCCAATGAGCCAATTCTTCACATCAAGTGGCCAAAGGACTCGAGTTTCAGCTTCAGCATCAGTCCTTCCAGTGAATATTCAGGAGTGATTTCCTTTGGGATGGACTGTTTGTGTGGACAGTGGGATCTGAATCTTGGTCCATTTGAAATGGAGCAGGATGCTCTGG
>SJYC01095391.1:35000-39005 GCA_006408675.1 Madoqua kirkii
CTCCCCACCCAGTGGTCGCGCCTGCAATGCAGGAGCCGCAGCAGACCCGGGTTCCACCCCTAGGTCGGGAAGATCCCCTGGAGACAAGCGTGGCAATCCACTCCTATTCTTGCCTGGAGAATTTCCATGGACAGGAGGGGCCTGGCGGGGCTGCTGTCCGTGGGTTCGCAGAGAGTCGGAGACCACTGACTGAGCGCGCACCAAGGCCCTGTCTGTCTAAAGCTTTTCCTGTCTTGTCCGCGCCCCCCACCCGCGAGAGAGGAGGACGCACGCAGCCCTCCTTCCCAGGCTCTCACCCCGTAAGGCCCTTCCCCGGCGGCGCCCCGGGTTCCAGACAACGCGCGTAAAATCAGAAAGTGGACGCACCTGGACAGGCCGATGCGCGTCAGCGGTGCAAACGCAGCCCGGGGCTGGATCCGAACGCGCAGTAGCCGTGCTTCAGACCGAGCCTGGCGTCAGGAAGCCACCGGCCCGCTGCCCCCGAAGGAGCCCGGGGTGGGTGTCAGGGCGCGGCGCGGACGCCAGCATCGCCGCCGTGTCGGGCGCGCACATTGCGCGCGGGCTTGCAGCCTCGCCGCCGGATTCAGAGCCTCGAAAGGTACCCGCTCCCCGGCTCCAGGCGGCCTCCGTGGAGACCCAGGGTCGGTGCAGAGGAAACCGTTTTGAAATTTCCTGTATAACCGTCTGAAGGTCTGCAGTCTCCTGGCGTCCAAGCCCGCCGGGGCCCCTCCTATCAGCGCGCGCCCTGTCCCGGGGGCGGAGTGCAGGGGCGGGGAGTGAGGTGCGGCCCACCGCCGGGACCTCGCGGTGGCTCCTGCTGCCCCAGCTGACTGCTTCGGGGAGACGCCGCCTCTCCGAGAAGGTGTGCAACTTGCAGACACTCACCAGACCCTGCAGACCAGGAGGGGAGGTCGCCGGCCCTACGGTGCGGCCGGCAGGGACCTGCAGTGAATCCCAGACCAAGCAATGCCTGACGATTTTTATTTGGGGGGAGGGGGGGGAAGGTAAAACTGCTAAGCGAAGAGACTTCCTCTTGCAGGCGAAACCTGAGTGCCTGGCTACCTCTTTTGCCTCTGCAGCCAGAAGGTGATCTGCCTGGGTGACCCACGCCCCCGGGGACGCCCAGGAAGCCTGTTCCCTCTTCCAGCTGGACCTAGCCGGATTCATGCCCCACCCTCATCCCGACCCCCCACCGCACCCGGGCCCCAGATCCCCGGTCTCTCCGTGGATGGGGCACTCCAGAGCAGAGAGGGAGCTGGGCCAGCTGGTGTGGCCCACGTGGAGAGGTGAGGAAGGGGACTTCACAGCAGGTGTGCTGTGATCAGAAGGAGGCAGCTGCTGGGAAAAGACCCTCCCAGATCCAAAGTCCAGCTCTGGGGCCCAGGGTCATGCAGAAGAGGGGATGAGGGTGCTGATTCTGGGCGGCCGTCTTCTGGGAAGTCACAGGGGTGCTGAATGAGCGAATGTGGAACCGCAGTTTGGGAAAACCCGGGGTCATCCGTCTACTTCTGGGGTATGGAGGATATAAGTACCTCTATGGGCTTCCCTGGTGGCTCAGACGGTAAAGAATCCATCTGCAATGTGGGAGACCTGGGTTTGATCCCTGTTGGGAAGATCCCCTGGAGGAGGGCATGGCAACCCACTTCAATATTCTGGCCTGGAGAATCCCATGGACAGAGGAGCCTGGTGGGTTACACTCTGCTGGGTCGCAAAGAGTCGGACATGGCTGAGCAACTGACTTCTTTCTATCTATGTATCTATGAACAGATGGTGAGTCACTCTTTGTGACTCCATGGACTGTAGCCCGCCAGGCTCCTCTGTCCATGGGATTCTCCAGGCAAGAATACTGGAGTGGGTTGCCATTCCCTTCTCCAGGGGATGTTCTGGACCCAGGGACTGAACTTCAGTCCTCTGCACTGCAGGCAGATTCTTTACCATCTGACCCGCCGGAGATGCACGATGATTATTATCGTCTTGCTTGATTGCTTTTCTTTGTTTCTCTGTTTTCTCGGTTCTCTGACTGAATGTATTCTTTGGAACTCAGGGAGGCCTGGGTGCAAAGCTTTGCTACAAACTAGAAAACAGGCTGGAGACATTGCAGGGCAGGTCTGTCCTGGGAAGGCCTCGTAGGCACCTGCCCAGTTACAGTGGGGAGGAACACGTCTGTTCTCCATGTGGTATGAGATTATTTAGTTGTTGAAAAGCACTTTAGGATGACAAGATGGCAATCTGGCAGCCAACCCAGCTCCACTCCATTTTGCAAACTGCAAAATCTGTCCACTTGGTGTCTTTCCAGCAGGTAGGGGGTCTGCTCTCCCTCTTGGCTCTCAGGGATCCTGGCTGTAGCAAATGTGAAAGCAGAAGGTAAGAGAAGCGTGATCTGCCACTGAGCAGGGTCAGGCCACGCCCCTGGGTCGATGCTGATGACATCTCGGGTGAGCCTGTAAGGGGAAATTTAATTGCCCACATTTCCTCTTCCTCCCCATGGAGACCAGACCCATGGGTGGATGGATGGATGCATGAATGATGGATGGATGATGGATGGATGGATGATGGATGGATGGATGGATGGATGGATGATGGATGGATGCATGAATGATGGATGGATGATGGATGGATGATGGATGGATGGATGGATGGATGGACGGATGGATGATGGGTGGATGGATAGATGATGGGTGGATGAGAGATGGATGATGGATGTATGGATGGATAGTGGTGGATGCATGCATGGATGATGGATGGAAGATGGATGATGGATGGATGGATGATGGATGGATGAATAGATGGATGTTTGGATGGATAGTGGATGATAGATGATGGATGGATGATGGATGGATGGGTGAATGGATGAGAGGATGGATGGATGAATAGATGGATGTTTGGATTGATGATGGATGATGGATGGCTGGATGATGGATGGATGGATGGATGAGTAGATGGATGTTTGGATGGAGGGATGGATGGATGGATGATGGATGGATGGGTGAATGGATGAGAGGATGGATTGATGAATAGATGGATGTTTGGATGGATGATGGATGATGGATGGATGGATGGTGGATGATGGATGGATGGGTGAGAGGATGGATGGATGAGTAGATGGATGTTTGGATGGAGGGATGGGTTGATGGATAAGTGGGTAGATGGATAGGTCACGGTCCTGAGCCTGCACTTTGGTTTCCACCACACCTTTCGGAGCAAAGTGGACCCCAAGAGGTGATGAAGCCAGCCCCTAGTTTTGCAGGAACCACAGCTGGCCTCTCAGAAAGGCAGGTCCCTGTGCCATGGCCTCTGGGCTTCTGTGCAGCCCTGGCTGGACTACTTGGTACGGAGAATCAGGTGAACGCACGAGAAGAGGAAGGGACACACCCTTCAGCTCACCCATCAGCGCTCTCCATCAGGTCTGGCGGTTTCTCTTGAGAGGCTAGCACTGAGAAAACCTCAAGAAGAAAAACAAGGTCACAGGTACGGGAGGCCCAGGGGGAAGGTTTCAGTTCCCCATAGCCCTGGCACGAGGCCAGGCTGGGAGGTCTCAGTGTGTGAGCACTAACAGAGTCAAGGGGATCAGGAAGGGCTCTTGGCCCACTAAGTGGGATCCAGCAGGAGATGAGTCTGCATTGTTCAAGTGGCACGAGTTACAACAGCCCAAAGCCGGAAACAACCCGTGTCCATGCATGGAGGGATGGTTGATAAGTGGATGATGGATGGGTGGATGGATGGACGGGTGGATGGGTGGGTGGATGAAGGATGGATGATGGATGGATGAGTGGATGGATGGGTAGATGGGTGGATGGATGAATGGATGGAGGATGGATGCGTGGATGATTGATAAGTGGATGATGGGTAGATGATGATGGTTGCATGGATGGGTGGGTGGATGAAGGATGGATGATGGATGGATGAGTGGATGGATGGGTAGATGGGTGGATGGATGAATGGATGGAGGATGGATGCGTGGATGATTGATAAGTGGATGATGGGTAGATGATGATGGTTGCATGG
>SJYC01095392.1:0-18086 GCA_006408675.1 Madoqua kirkii
TGGATGGATGGGTGGATGAAGGATGGATGATGGATGGGTGGGTGGATGGATGATGGGTGGATGGGTGGGTGGGTGGATGGATGGTTGGATGGATGGGTGAGTAGATGGATGGATGGATGGGTGGATGAAGGATGGATGAGTGAATGGATGGAGGATGAATGGATGATGGATGAGTGGGTGGGTGGATGGATAGTTATGTGGGTGGATGGATAAGTAGGTGAATTAAAGGATAGATGGATGGATGGATGATGGATACACAGCATGGATCCATCCACTCAGTGGAATATTACGCAGCCATGAAAAGGAGCAAGGCTCTGACACAGGCTACAGATGGATGGACCCTGAGCACACGCTGCTCAGTGACACAAGCAGACACAGAAGGACACACAGTGTGTGATTCCATCTGTAGAAACGTCCTGAACAGGCAGATCCACAGATGGAGGAAGTGGGTTTGTGGTGCCAGGGGCTGGGGGAAGGGGGATGACGTATTGGGGTGATGCATCTTTGTGGGGATGGAAATGTTGCAAACCTCGATGGAGATGACGGAGGCACAACACTGTGAATTTTGAAATGATTCACTGAATGCTATGTGGATTTCACCGAAGTTAAAAAACAGCAAGAATCAGACAGACTCTGTCCTTGAGAGTGTCAACTGCCCCAGGGCTTTTGAGTCCCTTGCTGGGTCCCTTCTGGCCCACCAACCAAGAGCCCAGAGCTCAGGGAGCAGATGGGATATTTGACATGGAAACAGGGTCCCTCCGTGACCTGGATGATCCTGGCAAGCAGAACGTGGTTGGCTGCACACGAAACCGATGAGACCCTGGAGGTGGCTGTCCGCAAACAAAAGCAAAAAGTGAAACTGCCAGAGGGTGCAAAATCAGTAGCCTGCACTTGACTCACCCCAGTTTCAGATTCTAAAGCCCCTCGGCCTGAGCTCCTCATGACGGTTTGTGTCATGACAATGCTGATCCTGTAACTGAAAGCAAGTCCTGGGCTCCTCGAGACACTCAAGGACCCACCTCAGCATGGTGGGACCATACGGAGGTGTGCAGGCCTCAGGCCAAGGACGCAGCCCCCCAGGAACAAACCCTCCTCTGCCAGCTCTGTCTCTGCCCTCTGGGTCTCCTGGCCCAGTGTCTCCAGAACCCTGATTTTTTTCCACCCCCCAAAAGACTCAAAATCTTGCATGTCTTAAATAATACTGCTGTGGGGGTTGCTGGGGTTGTGTGTCTGTGCTAAGTCACTTCAGTCGTGTCTGACTCTTTACGACCCCATGAACTGCAGCCCACCAGACTCCTCTGTCCATGGGATTCTCCAGGCAGGAACACTGGAGTGGGTTGCCATGCCCTCCTCCAGGGGATCTTCCAGACCTGAGGATCAAACCCACATCTCTTTTCTCTCCTGCATTGGCAGGCAGTTTCTTTACCACTAGCGCCACCTGGGAAGCCCAACTAGCTGCTACAAATGACCACAGCTGGACATATTAAAATAATTGGAATCTATCATCCCCGAGTCCTGGAAACCACACATCTGAGGTCAAGGGGTCCCAGGGCTGAGCTCCATCCAGAGTCTCCAGGGGAGGGTCCTCCCCACCTCTTCTGGCTTCCAGGGGCTCTGGGCATCCGTCCCTGGGCTGGTGGCCGCCTCCCTCCCGTCTCTGCCTCCATCTCCACGTGGCTTTTCCTCTGTGCCCGTGTCTCTCCTCTTCTGTGTTTTATAAGGACCCTGTCCTTGGGTTTAGGGCTATCGTTTTCCAGGAGGAACCTCACCTGGACTATTGCATGAATTTAACCTCTGCAGAGAATGTTTCCACATCAGTCACAAGGTTGGCATAAGTCTTCAGGCCCCAGGGCTCAGCTGCAGAGAGAAGGGAGCCCCAAGGCTACCCCCGGACTCTCCCCGGGAGCGTGGCTTGCTTTGTGGTGGGGAGTGGGTTAATTCTGAGGCAACCTGGGGGTTGTGGGCCCACCCACAGACTACACCCACCTCTTTGTGGTTTCGGGGTTTTCCTCTGGGGCAGGTCTTGGCCCCCCTCACCACGTCTGATCACCTTTCATCAAGGCAAAGACAGAACAGCTCAGAGCAAGGGACCCCATCCCCTCTTCCTTCTTGTCAAGATTTCCTGGCTTTCGACAGCTCAGAACCGAGACTGGATGGATGGGGAGGCGAGGGGACAAAGTACGCAGGGCATCTGTCTGGCCGACATCTCCTGGGATGCACGCCTCAGGCAGGGGATGTGTGCGTTTCTTCCCTCATGCCATCCACAGGTGGACGGGGTTCTGAACAAAGTGCTTAATCAGCCAGGCAGGGGGGCAGGGTTCTCTGAGGCGGGCCATCTTGTGTGATTATAATAACAGACGCGACTGGAGAGCCAGTCCAAGAAACAGTTCCAACATGGAGTCACAGGGGCCTTTCCCAAGCAACACATCCCAGCAGGCACCATTGTCGCAGGCTAATCTCACCCTACCTGCTCTCCACAGGCAACAGGAAGAACCATAAAGCTTTTTGCATCTCTGCAGCTGCAGAGAGGCAAAGTGAATGATAGGGACCTGGTTCACTTATGGAAAGACCCAGATGTGAGGGTCCCAGCCACAAAGAGTGCTGAAACCGTCTGCACAGAGGGAGAAGGGCCACATGGCACAGTAAACACCTTCTCCAATGCATGAAAGGGAAAAGTGAAAGGGACGTTGCTCAGTTGTGTCTGACCCTCAGCGACCCCATGGATGGTAGCCCGCCAGGCTCCTCTGTCTACGGGATTCTGCAGGCAAGGATACTGGAGTGGGTTGCCATTTCCTCCTCCAAGGGATCTTCCTGACCCAGGGCTCGAACCCTGCATTGTGAGTAGACTCTTTAACATCTGAGCCACCAGGGAAGCCCTATCCAGCCCCTAAATACCCCTGCAACTCTGCCTGTCAGCCATTGTCACAGCAGCTGCAAGATGCTCGGTGAGCAAAGAGGTGAAAAATGGAACCGAGAGAAGGCAGGAAGTGAAGAGCCGGCCCCACCCAGCCCCTCGCTGTAGGAAGCAGCAAGTTTACCTGTGAGCCAGGCTGGGTAACTGAGATGGGCTGCAAAGCTAGCTACTGTCTCGGGGAGACAGAAATGCCAGCAGTAACTGGCGGGGGTTTCCCTGGGTTTGCTGATCGTACATGCTTGGGGAAACCGTAAAACTAGCAGCCCCAAATTCACTGATCAGCAGAGTGAAGCTCGTGGCATGCCATCTTCGAAACAGTGAAACTTGCTGCCGAAATGCACAAGGAACCAGGCAGTGTCGTTTTAAACAAGGATGGGACGCATGAGGCGAGGTTCATGAAACATGAAGCGGAGAGACTGGTGGTCCCTTGATCAAGAGGATTTTGTCCGAAGTGGCAGTTGTCTCAACTGAGGATGAGATGTATGGAGAAGGAGAGTTTGAGAAGGGTTTTTGATGAGTGTTCACTCTTCAAGGCTGGGAGAGTAGAGAGGCAGGAAGGATGGGTGGATCGATGAGTGGATGGATAAAGGATAGTGGATGGATGGATGGATGGATGATGGATGAGTGAGTGGATGGGTGGATGAGTGATGGTTGGATGAGTGGATGAATGAGTGTGTGGGTGGATGGATGAGTGGGTAGATGGATGGATGGATGAGTGGATGATAGATAGCTGGCTGGCTGGATGGGTGGGTGAATGGATGGATGGATGGATGGATGATGGATGAGTGAGTGGATGGGTGGATGGGTGATGGTTGGATGAGTGGATGAATGAGTGTGTGGGTGGATGGATGAGTGGGTGGATGGATGGATGATGGGTGGGTGAGTGGATGGATGATGGATGGATGGGTGAGTGGATGGATGGATAGGTGAGTGGATGATGGGTGGATGAATGGATGGATAAGTGGATGGGTGGGTGGGAAGACTGATGGATGGGTGGATGGGTGGATGGATAGATGATGGATGAATAGGTGGATGGATGGATGAGTGGGTGGGGGGTTGGTGGATAGATGGATGGGTGGGTGGATGGATGGGTGGATGGATGATGGATGGATGAATGGGTGAGTGGATGGATGGGTGGTGGTGGGGTTGATAGATGGATGAATGAGTGGGTGAACAGATGGATGGATGGATGAGTGGATGATGGCTGGCTGGCTGGCTGGATGAGTGGCTGGCTGGCTGGATGAGTGGATGAATGAGTGTGTAGGTGGCCAGATGAGTGGGTGGGAGGATGGATGGATGATGGACAGAAGGTGTATGGGTGGGTGGATGGTGGGTGGCTGAATGGATGGATGGGTGAGTGGATGCATGGGTGGGTGGGTAGGTTGATGGATGGATGGATGAGTGGGTGGGTGGATGGATGGATGATGGATGGATGGGTGAGCCGACCCAGTCCTCAGCCACCATAGCCACTCCCAACAGAGCACCCTGAGAGGGCCTGGGGGAAAAACAGGATACTGGCCCCAGATGACTGAGGTGCACACCGCACGAATGACTTCAATGAACTCAGACTCCTGCACGGAGCTTCCCCGGTGGGGCTGTGGTAAGGAGCCTGCCTGCCAGTGCAGGAGACAAAGAGACGCAGGTTCGATCCCTGGGCCGGGAAGATCCCCTGGAGGAGGAAATGGAAACGCACTCCGGTGTTCTTGCCTGCAGAATCCCATGGGCAGAGGAGCCTGGCGGGCTACGGTCCATGGGGTTGCAAAAGAGTCAGACACGACTGAGTATGCGCGCCACATGCATGGACTCAGGTGAGAGGCCTGAAGGCATCATTTCTTCTTGGTTTTGTATCTTTCTCTCCTGTTCCAAAGCCTCTGTCTGATCTTCACATCTCATTGTCTACCTCTCACTAAGGAAGTAAGCCAAACCCTCTGCATCCGTCACACCACATCTGTAACACCACTGCACATCAACATCTAATGAATTCCCAGAATCTGTAGCACAGGCTGTGTTACCAGTGAAATGTCCTCCCCGATCCCCAGTTGCTTAGCAACCTTAAACAACCCAGACTGGTACCCTGGGACCTTTCTCACGGAACCCTTTTGACTCTTGTGAGCTCATCATCAACAAGGGGTGGACACAGATCACCCCTCCTTGTCCAATCAACTCCTGCACAATTTCCAGGGACTTGGGGCGGCTTCTGTCTGCCTTGCATCAGCTCTCAAGGGTCTGTGTCTGCAAACTCCAAAATCAAAGAGGACGCGCGTGTCATACACCATCGGCGGGAGAGAAAAGGAGGGGGGCAGAAAGACTCCGAGAGAGCCATACACATCTCAGCTGTCCTTTCAGGAAGGAGAAAGGGGGAGCTCAGGCTGGTGTCATTTATTAAATAGGAAGACTTCCTTGTGGGGATTTTCTCAAGGCAAGAAAAAGAGTCGGACACGACTAAGCGCCCGGACCACAATGAAGTCCTCGTGGACACAGCAGGTGGAGGAGAAGGCAGGAAAAACGGACAGAGTGGCATTGATACATTAACATGTGTGCACGTGCTGAATCGGGCCCAACGCTTCGCGCCCTGTGGAGCCCCGCCAGGCTCCTGTATTTATCAAAGGGGATTCCCCAACAAGAACACTGGAGTGGATGGCCCTGCTCTCCTCCAGGGGGTCTTCCCCACCCAGGGATCGAATCGGCGTCTCTTACGTCTCCTGCGTTGGCAGGTGGGTTCTTTACCCACTGAGCCATCTGAGAAGACTTGAACATACACACGACTGTGTGTAAAACCAGACACTTGGTGGAAAGCTGCTCTGTAGCCCAGGGAGCTCAGCTGGGGCTCTTGATGACTTGGAGGGGTGGGTGCGGGGAGGCTCATGAGGGAGGGGATACGGGCATATGAATAGGTGGTTCCCGGTGCTGTTCAGCAGAAACTAACACAACATCGTAAAGTGATTCTCCTGCAATTAAAAAAGATCTCACGATAACTTCAGTTCAGTTCAGTCGCTCATTTGTGTCCGACTCTTTGCGACCCCATGAATCCCAGCACGCCAGGCCTCCCTGTTCATCACCAACTCCCGGAGTTCACTCAGACTCACGTTCATCGAGTCAGTGACGCCATCCAGCCATCTCATCCTCGGTCGTCCCCTTCTCCTCCTGCCCCCAATCCCTCCCAGCATCAGAGTCTTTTCCAATGAGTCAGCTCTTCACATGAGGTGGCCAAAGTACTGGAGTTTCAGCTTTAGCATTATTCCTTCCAAAGAAATCCCAGGGCTGATCTCCTTCAGAATGGACTGGTTGGATCTCCTTGCCGTCCAAGGGACTCTCAAGAGTCTTCTCCAACACCACAGTTCAAAAGCATCAATTATCTGGTGCTCAGCTCTCTTCACAGTCCAACTCTCACATCCATACATGACTACAGGAAAAACCATAGCCTTGACCAGATGGATCTTAGTCGGCAAAGTAATGTCTCTGCTTTTCAATATGCCATCTAGGTTGGTCATAACTTTTCTTCCAAGGAGTAAGCATTTTTTAATTTCATGGCTGCAGTCACCATCTGCAATGATTTTGGAGCCCAAAAAATTAAAGTCTGACACTGTTTCCACTGTTTCCCCATCTATTTCCCATGAAGTGATGGGACCACATGCCATGATCTTTGTCTTCTGAATGCTGAGCTTTAAGCCAACTTTTCACTCTCCTCTTTCACCTTCATCAAGAGGCCCTTTAGCTCCTCTTCACTTTCTGCCATAAGGATGGTGTTATCTGCATATCTGAGGTTATTGATATTTCTCCCGGCAATCTTAATTCTAGCTTGTGCTTCTTCCAGCCCAGTGTTTCTCATGATGTACTCTGCATATAAGTTAAATAAGCAGGATGATAATATACAGCCTTGACGTCTTCCTTTTCCTATTTGATAAACCATAATGGAAAAGAATATTAAGAAAAGAATGCACATATTCATATAGCCAAATCGCTTTGCTGTACAACATGAATTAACAATATTGTAAATAAAATTTTTGACGAGCTGGGAATACCAGACCACCTGACCTGCCTCCTGAGAAATCTGTATGCAGGTCAAGAAGCTACAGTTAGAACCAGATAGAGAACAATGGACTGATTCCAAATTGGGAAAGGAGTACATCAAGGCTGTATATTATCACCCTGCTTATTTAACTTCTATGCAGAGTCCATCATGAGAAATGCTGGGCTGAAGGAAGCACAACCTGGAATCAAGATTGCCAGGAGAAGCATCAATAACCTCAGATATGCAGATGACTCCATCCTCATGGCAGAAAGTGAAGAGGAACTGAAGAGCTTCTTGATGAAAATGAAAAAGCTGGCTTGAAACTCAACATTAAAAAAACGAAGACCATGACATCTGGTCTCATCACTTCATGGGAAATAGATGGGGAAACAATGGAAACAGTGACTTTTTCTTGGACTCCAAAATCACTGCAGCTGGTAACTGCACCCATGAAATTAACAGACACTAGCTCCTTGGAAGAAAAGTTATGACCAACTTCGACAGCACGTTAAAAAGCAGAGACATTATTTGCCAACAAAGGTCCATCTAGTCAAAGCTATGGTTGATCCAGTAGTCATGTATGAATGTGAGAGTTGGACTATAAAGAAAGCTGAGCCCTGAAGAATTGATAATTTTGAACTGTGGTGTTGGAGAAGACTCTTGATAGTCCCTTGGACTGCAAGGAGATCCAATCAGTCTATACGAAAGGAAATCAGTCTTGAATATTTATTGGAAGGACTGATGCTGACATTGAAGTTCCCATACTTTCGCCACCTGATGGGAAGAGCTGACTCTTTGGAAAAGACCCTGATGCTGAGAAAGATGGAGGGCGAGAGGAGAAGGGGATGACAGAGGATGAGATGGTTGGATGGCATCAGCGACTCGATGGACGTGAGTTTGAGTAAGCTCTAGGAGTTGGTGACAGACAGGGAGGCCTGGCGTGCTGCAGTCCACGGGGTCACAGAGAGTCGGACACGACTGAGCAACTGAACTGAACTGAAATCAACAACACTTCAATACAAATAGATAGATACGGAAAGCATAATGATTCCGGTGCTCACTGTGTAGATCTGGGGTATAAAGACTGTGGAGATGTGAGGAACGCTTTTGAGAAATGATGGAGAAGACCGTAAAGCCCAAAGACACTTGAGTCACGTTTGCAAAGTAGGAACAACCACCCTGAAAATACAGCTCAGCTTTGCAAGCCTGGAGCGGGGAGGGCCCTTGCTCAAGCGACCTCCTGCTCCAGGAAACACCTTGTGTATCTGTCTACAATCTCGTGACAGGCCGTGTAGGCGAAGCGAAGTGTGAGATGAAGGTGAACTTATCGCAGCGAGCTCTAACCACAGCCTCCAAGTGGAAGCTGCTGGCCGGGTACGGTTTGGCTTCGTGCTGATCGGCCAGGATATTGTTCTCCGGGGGAACTCCACCGGAGGGCTCTGAGCTCCTCGCCCCCAGGGAAAGTCTTCATAAGGACCTTGGGTTACTGCCGCCTGGGCTCCGTGCAGAGGAACCCTGTCTGCCCCAGGAGGCCAGGTTCATCTCAGCTTCGTTCAGCGAGCCCTGTGGTCCCTCCCACCTTTGAAGCTCTCATCCTGTCCTCCTACGGGGACTCCGCCTTCACCTCCGCAGGCTACCACCCTTTGCCATCTTCCTTCAAAGCCCTGCTGTAAACCGTAGCTCTTCTGTGCTTTGCTCGTGTGTAGTGAAGTTGCTGCTGTTGTTGCTCAGCTGCTCAGTTGTGTTCCAATCTCGGCGACTCTGTGGATGGCAGCCCGCCAGGCTCCTCTGTCCATGGGATTCTCCACAAGAATACAGGAGTGTGTTGCCATTCCCTTCTCCAGGGGATCTTCCCCACCCAGGGAGCGAACCCGAGTGTCTTGCATTGGCAGGTGGATTCTTTATCGTTGAGCTACCAGGGAAGCCCCTGGCTTGTATGCAGTAAAGACTTGACCTGACTCAAAACACATCCAGAGCTCCAATCCTTTGACCACCTGATGCGGAGAGCTGACTCAATGGAAAAGACCCTGATGCTAGGAAAGATGGAGGGCAAGAGAAGGGGATGACAGAGGATGAGATGGTTGGATGGCATCACCGATTCGATGGACATGAGTCTGAGTGACTGGACAACAAAGAAGACAGGTCTGCCTTTGCCTCCAGGCCCCTGGAGTTTCCTTCTCAGAAGCATGCCTTTGTTTGTTTGGGGGCTTTAGCAACCGGACCCTTTAATGATGCATTTTGTGATGGAGACTTTGAGACACACCGTGTCAGAACCAAACTCCAGGGGAAGACAGAGACTGCACATATTAGTTTCCTGAACTTCTGGGAGGGGCTGGAGACTTCAGAACAAACACGTGGCTAGTATGTGTTTGAGTTCTGATAAATATTGGATGCTGAGGTTCAGGGGAGCTTCCCTGGTGAACATAGTCCATGTATATTGTGACAGACTGATGCTGGAGTGAATGGACGGATGGATAATTGAACTGGTGGATGGATGGATGGATAATTGAACTGGTGGTTGTATGGATGAATTTATGGATGGATAATTGAATTGGTGGATGAATGGGTGGAAGGGTGGATGATGGATAATCGAATTGGTGCATAGATGGATAACTGAGTTGGTGGATAGATGGGTGGATAAATGAACTGGTGGATGGATGGGTAGACGGATAATTGAACTAGTGGATAGATGGGTAATTGAATTGGTGGATGGATAGAAGGGTGGATGATGAGTAACTGAATTGGTGGATGGATGGATAACTGAGTTGGTGGCTAGATGAATAAATGAACTGGTGGGTGGATGGATGGGTGGGTGCACGGATGATGGATAATCGAATTGATGGATGGATGGATGGGTAACTAAATTAGTGGATGGATGGATGGAGGGGTGGATGGGTGGATGATGGATAAGTGAATTGGTAGATGGATGGATGGGTGAATGGGTAGATGATGGATAATTGAATTGGTGGATAGATGGATAACTGAGTGGGTGGATAGACGGATGGATAAATGAACTGGTGGGTGGATGGATGGGTGGATGGACGGATGGATGGATGGATGATGGATAATCGAATTGGTGGATGGATGTACAGATAACTGAGTTAGTGGATGGATGGATAACTGAATTGGTAGATGGATGGATGGATGGATGAGTGGATGGGTGGATGGATGGATGGATGGATGATGGATAATCGAATTGGTGGATGGATGGATGGATGGATAACTAAGTTAGTGGATGAATGGATGGATGGGTGAATGGGTGGATGATGGATAACTGAGTTGGTGGATAGATGGGTGGATCAATGAACTGGTGGATGGATGGATGGATGGATGGGTGGATGGATAATTGAACTAGTGGATAGACGGATAATTGAACTGGTGGATGGATGGATGGATGAATTGAGGGACAGACGTGTGGACAATGGATTGTGCCGTTTTTCTCCTGTGCTGGGCAAGCTCCTCCTGTATCATGACCTTTTTCTGCTGTAGGCTCACCCTGGACTCCTTACCTTCTGGGACAGCTCCTGTAAGGGTGCAGGTGTCTCTGAACTAACTCAACCCGACCGGACTCTCTTGCGTCCTTCCTACTGCAGCGTGACCCTTCCTGTGTGGGTTTCCCCCTCAGCTCATGCCACTGCCCTCACCCGGTAACCAGAGCCTGGGACCTCAGGTGCACTCTTACCCCCGGAATCCAGCCGGACACCCTGACCGAGGGGCGAGTCCTTCATCCCATCCTCATCCTCCTCCTCCTCTGTGCACCTTCCACTCGGCAGCCACCCCCGCCCCCACCCCACACTGCCGATCCTGGTGGGGAGCCTCCTGGGGACGCCAAGCCATGATAACAGTGAGAGGTGTCCCGGGTGTGCGGCGTACGCTCTTCCCACGAGTGCGGGGGTGGGTGAGCACCTCCGAGCCTGACTCAGCGCAGCCGTTACTGTAAGAGCTTACTCGGCATCCTGTGTGCGCCCGAGGGCTGTCTCCAGTTTCAGGTCGCCTGCAGACAGATGCCTTCACTGCGCACACGCCTTTTACACCGACAGGGACTATGTGTGTGCCTGCAAGCTCAGTCACGTGGGCATGTCTGTGTCTTTGCGACCCCGCGGACTGTAGCCCGCCAGGCTCCTCTGTGCATGGGCTCCTCCAGGCAAGGATACTGGAGTGGGCTGCCACGCCCTCCTCTGGGGGATCTTCCCGACCCAGGGATTGAACCCGCGTCTCTGACATTGCCAAGTGCGTTCTTTACCCCTAACGGCACCTTGGGGAGCTGCCACACAAACGTACAGAATACACCTTACACGTATGCTTTTGTGTATCTGTGGGAAAATCATTCCATAGGACGAATTACCAACATCGAGACTGCAGACGCAAAGAGAACGTGGGCACGTTGAAAAAGGTAGTAATAGCATTCGTCCAACCTCCTTGGGAGAATCAGATGAATTTGTGCATGCAACACCAGCAGAGCAGAGCGTGGATTCTCTGCTCTGTCTTTCATTCGAAGGGCGACTTTTTATTGTGCTGCGTAGTAGCCACGGACGGATGTGAGAGCTGGACCACAGAGGAGGCGGAGTGCTGAAGAATTGATGATTTCGAACTGTGGTGTTGGAGAAGACTCTTGAGAGTACCTAGGACAGCAGGGAGATCCAACCAGTCCATTCTAAAGGAAATCAGTCCTGAATATTCATTGGAAGGACTGATGCTGAAGCTGAAACTCCAGTACTTTGGCCACCTGATGCAAAGAGCTGACTCAATGGAAAAGACCCTGATGCTGGGAAAGATTGAAGGCAGGAGCAGAAGGGGACGACACAGGATGAGATGCTTGGATGGCATCACCGGCTCAATGGACATAAGTTTGAGCAAACTCTCTAAGATAGTAAAGGACATGGAGGCCTGGCGTGCTGTAGTCCATGGGGTCGCAAAGAGGTGGACACAACTTTCAACGGAACAGCAAAGGGCATGAGAAATTGCATTAAAAGTTCTGGACTAAATAAAGAATGATCTAACAAGAGACCAAGTTGCAGGGGACGGATGGATTCCATAAATCGGGTAACGTTCATGGGAAATGACTAGGCTGATGCCTTTGGTGCTGCTGCTGCTGCTGCTGCTGCTAAGTCGCTTCAGTCGTGTCCGACTCTGTGCGACCCCAGAGACAGCAGCCCACCAGGCTCCCCCGTCCCTGGGATTCTCCAGGCAAGAACACTGGAGTGGGTTGTCATTTCCTTCTCCAATGCACGAGAGTGAAAAGTGAAAGTGACGTCGCTCAGTTGTGTCCGACTCCCAGCGACCCCATAGACTGCAGCCCACCAGGCTCCTCCGTCCACAGTATTTTCCCGGCAAGAGCACTGGAGTGGGGTGCCACTGCCCTCTCCAGATGCCGTTGCTAAGGATGGATAATTCTTTAGACATGTTGGCTTCAAAACAAGACCAAAGGATTAATCTTAAGGGAGCTCCCTCCTGTTCACTAAGGAGGTGTATGCGCCACCTGGTGGAAAGGCGTGGTTTTGACTAAAGTCTTGAGATTTCCTGGCGACCCACTCCAATGTTCTCGCCTGGAGAATCCCAGGGAGGGGTAGCCTGCTGGGCTGCGGTCTATGGGGTCGCACAGAGTAGGACACGACTGAAGTGACTTAGCAGCAGCAGCAGTAAAGAGTCCGCCTGCAGTGCAGGAGACACAGGTTTGATCCCTGGGTCGGGAAAATCCCCTGGAGGAGGGCATGGCAACCCACTCCAGTGTTCTTGCCTGGAGAATCCCACGGACAGAGGAGCCTGGTGGGGGAGCGAGTGAAACAATAACAATCTTGAGAGGCATGGATCTGTGAGGTGGATGGACAGAGGCGTGGCCCGATGGGCAGACAGAGAGGTGGGTGAGTGGGTGCACATACGGGCTCCCAGATGGATGGAGGCGTGGACAGATGAATGGATGCAGATGCATAGGTGGATGGATGGATAGTCAGACCAATGGACGGCTGGATGCATGAGTGAGTGATTGGGTGGACAGATGGATGGGTAGATAAATGGATAGATGGGTGGATGGATGGATGGATGGATGGGGGGAGTGGATGATGTATGTATGTATGGATGATGGATGGTGAGATGGATGGGTGGATAGATGGAAAGATGGGTGGATGGTTGGATGGATATGATGGATGGATGAATGGATGAATAGATGAATGGATGGATGGATAGAAGGATGGATAAGTGAATGATTGGATGGATGGATAGATCGATAGGTGGATAGATGGACAGATAGATGGGTGGATAGATAGACGGATGTATGATGGATGATGGATGGGTAAATGGGTGGATGAATAGATGATGGATGGATGGATGGATGGATGGATGGATGGGTGATGTATGTATGTGTGGATGGATGATGGATGGTGAGATTGATAGATGGATAGACAAATGGATGGATGCATGAGTGAATGACTGGATGGATGGATAGGTGGATGGATGGACAGATAGATGGGTGGAGAGATGGACAGATGGATGGATGTATAGACAGATGGGTGGATAGATGAATGTACTATGGATGGTGAGATTGATAGATGGATAGACAAATGGATGGATGCATGAGTGAATGACTGGATGGATGGATAGGTGGATGGATGGACAGATAGATGGGTGGAGAGATGGACAGATGGATGGATGTATAGATAGATGGGTGGATAGATGAATGTACGGGTGGATGGATGATTAATGGATGGATGGTTGGATAAATGTGTGAATGGGTGGATGACTGGATGGCTAGATAGGTGGATGAATGTATGGATGGATGGTGGATGGTGGATGGTGGATGGTGGATGGATAAATGGATGGATGAATAGATGGATAGATGGATGGATGGATGGTAAGATGGATGGGGAATGGATGATGTTTGTATGGATGGATGGATGACGGATGGTGAGATGGATGGATGGATAGTTGGATGGATGCATGGATAGATGGGTGGATGATGGATAGATGATGGATAGACGGATGGATGGATGGATGATGGATAGATGGATGGATGTTGGATGATGGATGGATGGATGATGGCTGGGTAAATGTATGGATGGATAGATGGATGGATGGATATATGAATGTATGGTTAGACGGATGGGTGGATGGATGGATGATGCATGGATGATGGATGGATGGATTGATGGGTGGATGGACGGATGAACTGAGTGGATGGATGGATAAATGGATGCATTGTTGGATACGTGCATGGCTGGATGGAGAGGTGGAAGGATGGATTGCTGGATGAGTGGGTGGATGAGTCACCAGACATTTGGACAGATGTGGGATGGGGGCTATGCATAGAAATAGCGCAGTGAGCTCTGACAGTCACCCTCAGATCGGTCATCAGCAGTTTGACAGCACCATCTTGGTCCTTTGAGGTACAATTAATCTCCAGCTGCACGGTCAGTTTGTTCCCATTCCTTGAGGCCACTTCTCAGGTCTGTGCCAGCTTACGTCACGCCTACAGCCTAGCCATGAAGCTGTTGTCTTCTCCCCCTGGTAGGGGGTGTCAGGATCTAGACGGCAGCTCACAGGACGTGGCTCAGAACTTCTACAGCGCTCAAATGCACGCTCCGCCGTTAAGTCGTGTCCGACTCTCTGCGACCCCCGGGGACTGTAGCCCACCAGGCTCCTCTGTCCGTGGGATTTTTCCAGGCCAGAATACTGGAGTGGGTTGCCGTTTCTGACTTCAGGACAGCCCTTCGGGAGGAACTGAAGGTACTTGACTGTGCTTAATGAGTCAACTGTCATAACTTGGTCTTGCTTGACTGATTTTGTGCGGTTCTGCCATGTTCTTACTTCTCTGATTAAACTTCTGCTTCAGCTAAAGCTTACTTTATTTTTTTACAGACAGAAGGCAGGCGGAGGGCGTGGGAGATAAGGACCATAGGCTGTGGCTCCGTTTCAAAGGGACGCTGGAGAGTGTCAGCAAACCACAGAAGGCTGCCGACAGACCCGGAGCGGATCCTTCCTGGGAGCACTCGGAAGGAACGGAAATGCACCCACGCTTGCTTGGTTTCAGACTTTCTGGTCTCCACAACAGTGAGGGTACACATTTCTATTCTCTTTGGGGTAACAGCTTACAGCAACCCTCGGAAACGAACAGAGCGGTAAGATTTAAGCACAGAACGTACATCATTCTCTGCATGGGGCAGAGAGGCACGCTTTACTGTGGTTGGTTGCTGTTTGGCCGCTCGGTTGTGCCCAGCTCTCTGCGACCCCATGAACTGCAGCACGCCAGGCTTCCGTGCCCTTCACCATCTCTTGAAGCATGCTCAAACTCATGTCCATGGAGTCGGTAATGCCATCCAACCATCGCATCCTCTGTCGTCCCCTTCTCCTCCTGCCCCCAATCTTTCCCAGCATCAGGGTCTTTGCCGATGATTTGGCTCTTCACCTCAGGTGGCCAGAGTATTGGAGCTTCAGCTTCATTCCTTCCAATGAATATTCAGGGTTGATTTTCTTTAAGATGGATTGGATTGATCTCCTTGCTGTCCAAGGGACTCTCAAGATAGTTCGAAAGCCTCAGTTCTTCAGTGTTCAGCCTTCTTTATGGTTCAGCTCTGACATCCATACGTGACTGTAGCTTTGAATACAGACCTTTGTCGGTAAAGGGATGTCTTTGCTCTTTAATGTGCTGTCTAGGTTTGTCATAACTTTTCGTTCAAGGTCAGGCCCACCTAGAATACTCTCTCATTTCATTAGACTGGCAGCATCCGTACCTTCACCACTCAGAAGCCACGTGCCAGTTCCTGCCAAATGTCATCTTTTCTCCACTCAGGCAATTAGCTTCCTCGAAGGCAACCAGGCTGTGTTTCCACCGTTTCAAACGGTTTGGATCCCGACACCTGATTAGGGCAGGCCCACCTGGAACAACTTCCTCGTTTCATTAGCTTGACACTATGGTTTTCCTGTGGTCATGTATGGATGTGAGAGTTGGACCGTGAAGAAGGCGGAGCGCTGAAGAATTGATGCTTTTGAACTGTGGTGTTGGAGAAGACTCTTGAGAGTCCCTTGGACGGCAAGGAGATCCAACCAGTCCATCCTAAAGGAGATCAGCCCTGGGATTTCTTTGGAAGGAATGATGCTAAAGCTGAAACTCCAGTACTTTGGCTACTTCATGCAAAGAGCTGACTCATTGGAAAAGACTCTGATGCTGGGAGGGATTGAGGGCAGGGGGAGAAGGGGACAACAGAGGATGAGATGGTTGGATGGCATCACGGACTGGATGGGCGTAAGTCTGAGTGAACTCCGGGAGCTGGTGATGGACAGAGGGGCCTGGCATGCTGCGATTCACGGGGTCACAAAGAGTCGGACACGACTGAGCGACTGAACTGAACTGAACTGGACAGATGACAGACTTTAACTTCAATTGTAGAATTCCTTCAGCTTTGCAGGATCACCCTGGGAGTGACAGTGCCTCCTATTCCCATTCCCCATCATGCTCAACGAGAGTGAAATTTACATACCTGGTATTTATCACTCCTCAAGAGGATGAAGGTCCCTGGGAACTCTGTTTTTCTGTTGCTGGGGAACATTCCATGGAGGGACATTTTGCTGAAAAATCTAAAAGGACTTTCTTTGAGTATTTCCCAGATTCTTGCAATTGTCTCTGAGTCTCGCTCGTCCCAAAGAAGGGAGTATCTCATGTCTTAATTCGCTTTGCTTGGTAATTGGCAGTTTCCAAATTTAACAGGTCCCCAGGGATATATTTTTGCCTGAAAAATCTCACGAACAGAAGAGCCTGGTCGGGGCTAGAGTCCAAAGGGCCGCAAAGAGCTGGACACGAGTGAGCAGTGGGCTGCCATTTCCTCCTCCAGGGGATCTTTCCGACCCAGGAACTGAACCAAGGTCTCCTGCATTGCAGGCAGATTCTTTACCAACTGAGTTATGAGGGAAGCCATTTTATTTATACCATAAATGACCTAAATGTACGGAGAAGGCGGTGGCCCCCCACTCCAGCACTCTTTTGCCTGGAAAATCCCATGGATGGAGGAGCCTGGTGGGCTGCAGTCCACAGGGTCACTAAGAGTCAGACACGACTGAGCGACTTCACTTTCACGTTTCACTTTCATGCATTGGAAATGGCACCCCACTCCAGTGTTCTTGCCCGGAGAATCCCAGGGACGGGGGAGCCTGGAGGGCTGCCGTCTTTGGGGTCGCACAGAGTCGGACACGACTGAAGCGAGTTAGCGGCAGAAGCAGCAGCAGACCTAAATGTATTATTATGCATAAGATGTATATTACAGGTGAAGTTATACAAAAGTTCTTTATTTTTGAAATGGATTATATATAACATGGGTTTCCCATGTGGCATAGTGGTAAAGAACCCACCTGCTAATGCAGGAGACACAAGACACACAGGTTTCACCCCTGGGTCAACAAGATCTCCTAGAGAACAGAATGGCAACCCACTCCAGTATTCTTGCCTGAAGAATTCCATGGACAGAGGAGCTTGGTGGGCTACAGTCTATGGGGTGGCAAAGAGTCAGATGCAACTGAGCATTCACATATATAACACATAAAGTATACTATATATTTATATTTAAAGTTTATATATTAAGCAATTTAAAATAATAAAATACATAGATGTATATCAAAAGTATAAAATAATAATTATGCAATTTGTGTTATTTTCAGATATCCTTAAAAATAAGCATGGAACATACATGTTAAAATGTAAAAGTTTTCAATATTGAAATACTAGATATTTACACTAACACTATATTACTTAAGGGTGTGTAGTTACATCGTGGGAAGTAAAAGTCGCTCAGTTGTGTCTGACTCTTTGCGGTGCCTATAGTCCACGGGACTCTCCAGGCCAGAATACTGGAGTGGGTATCCATGCCCTTCTCCAAGGGATCTTCCCAAGTCAAGGACTGAACCCAGGTGTCTCGCATTACAGTGGCGCCCCACTCCAGACCTCCTGCCTGGAGAATCCCATGGACGGAGGAACCTGGTGGGCTGCAGTCCATGGGGTCGCTGAGGGTCAGACACGACTGAGCAACGTCCCTTTCACTTTTCCCTTTCATGCATTGGAGAAGGAAACGGCAGCCCACTCCAGTGTTCTTGCCTGGAGAATCCCAGGGACGGGGGAGCCTGGTGGGCTGCAGTCCATGGGGTCGCACAGAGTGGGACACGACTGGAGCGACTTAGCAG
>SJYC01095395.1:0-24479 GCA_006408675.1 Madoqua kirkii
GCTGGGTGGCTGGAAGGGTGGGTGAGTGGATAAATGGATGGATGGATAAGCAGGTGGGTGGATGGCTGGGTTGTTGGATGGATGGCTGGATTGATGGATAGGTGGATGGATGGAAGGGTGGGTGAGTGGGTGGGTGGATGGATAGCTGGGTGGATGGATGGATAAGCAGGTGGGTGGATGGATAGCTGGGTGGCTGGAAGGGTGGGTGAGTGGATAAATGGATGGATGGATAAGCAGGTGGGTGGATGGCTGGGTTGTTGGATGGATGGCTGGATTGATGGATAGGTGGATGGATGGAAGGGTGGGTGAGTGGGTGGGTGGATGGATAGCTGGGTGGATGGATGGATAAGCAGGTGGGTGGATGGATAGCTGGGTGGCTGGAAGGGTGGGTGAGTGGATAAATGGATGGATGGATAAGCAGGTGGGTGGATGGCTGGGTTGTTGGATGGATGGCTGGATTGATGGATAGGTGGATGGATGGAGGGTGGGTGAGTGGGTGGGTGGACAGATAAGTGGGTGGCTGGATGGATAGCTGGGGGGATGGAAGGGTGAGTGAGTGGATAAATCGATGGATGGCTGGGTCGATGGATGGATGGCTGTGTTGATGGATAGGTGTATGGATGGGTAAGTGGGTGGTTGGACAAATGGATAAGCAGCGTGGGGTCCACGCACACACTGGAATATGACGCAGCCATGAGGAGTGAGGCTCCGACACAGGCTAGAGCGTGGCTGGGCCCCGAGCCACGCTGCTCAGTGGGAGAGGCAGGCAGAATGATGCACGGCCTGGGAGTCCATTGGTGGGAAACGTCCAGAAGAGGCAACTCCAGAGACACAGCCCGTGGGTTCGTGGTGCAGGGCCGGGAGGAAGAGGATGAGGAGTGGCTTTCAGTGGGGACCGAGTCTCCTTAGTGGGGTTGGGAATGTGGTGTGACGGGCGTGATGTCTGCACAGTGCTGAAAGGCCTGCGATCCTTCGAGCTCCCTTAAAACAGGTTTACGTTATGGGCATTTGTATTGTCGCTCAGCCGTGTCCAACTCTCTGCGACCCCATGGACTGCAGCAGGCCAGGCCTCCCTGTCCATCACCAGCTCCCAGAGTCTACTGGAACTCAGGTCCGCTGAGTCAGTGATGCCATCCAGCCGTCTCATCCTCTGTCGTCCCCTTCTCCTGCCCTCCATCTTTCCCAGCATCGGGGTCTTTTCCAGTGGGTCAGCTCTTGTCATCAGGCAGCCAGAGTGTTCGAGCTTCAGCTTCAGCATCCGTCCTTCCAGTGCGTATCCAAGGTTGACGTCCTTTAGGATTGACGGGTTTGATCTTGCTGTCCCAGGGACTCACATTTTAATGCCATATTGAGCATTTTCCTCCAATAAAAACCCAAGAAGAGGGTGCCTTGGCTTCTACTTCTGATTTCTCCTTTCCCTGGGCTCTGGAGGATCACTTGGTCTAATGCCTGGACAAAACTCGGGTCCACTCACCTGCACAGAGTTAAAGCTAACCTCCTGACTGTGGGTGGTGGACAGGTGCTCAAAAAAGGCAAACTCCCCCCGAAGGGTTTCCGTCAAACTTCTCTAAAAGGCCACGTGGTGCCGGAGGGGCCATCTGAACGTCTGTGATCAGCTGGCACAGGGCGCTCTGATTCACAGTGAGAAAAGGTCACAGCCTGGGGTCATGGGGGTGCAGCGGGGGTGGAAGGTTCTCAGCCGGCAGTCCTCAGGCGCCAGTCCGTCTGAAGGCTCCTTGCTCCTCGAGTGGCTAATTTCAGCCACCTAGTGGTGATTTCAGCATCTGCAAAACAATTCCGGAAGTGTGCGTCAGAAAGGGTTAGCCATGAACTTTAGGGAGGAAGTGAAAGGGAGGGCGCGGGGGAGGGGGTCTCTCCCTGCAAAGGCGCCTTAGGGTCCTGCTCAGTTACAAGGATTTCCTTGGGCGCTTTGGACTTTGTCAAGGTTTCAGTCCAGTTCAGTCGCTCAGTCGTGTCCGACTCTTTGTGACACCATGGATTGCAGCACGCCAGGCCTCCCTGTCCGTCACCAACTCCCAGAGTTCACTCAGACTCATCCATTGAGTCGGTGATGCCATCCAACCATCTCATCCTCTGTCGTCCTCTTCTCCTGCCTTCAATCTTTCCCAGCATCAGGGTCTTTTCCAGTGAGTCAGCTCTTTGCATCACGTGGCCAAAGTATTCGAGTTTCAGCCTCAGCATTAGTCCTTCCAATGAATATTCAGGACTGATTTCCTTTAGGATGGGCTGGTTGGATCTCCTTGCAGTCCAAGGGACTCCCAAGAGTCTTCTTCTTGTGATCCCGACATTGGGCAGCCCCGTCTTCTCGGGACAAGTGCAAAAGATGAGGATGGCATGGCCCCCGCCCTCCCCTAGGTTCCCCCCCATGTCACCCCCATCCCAGGCTCAGATGATACCATTTTCCTCACGCCCGCTCGGTACCTCCTTACCCTCAGATCCCCGTTGCAAGACACAAGAGTTGTGGCTGCCCCTCTGAGAGATGAACACCACCGTCCACCAGTCCCCCAGCACTCTGTGACCCTCCAGTTACTTGTAACGTAGCCACGCGTTCTGGGAAACACACTCACTCAGAAGGACGATGCGGATTGTGGAGTGCAGTTGTTTACACCGGCGGGCCCAAGGCAGACTCTCCTCTTAGCGAAGGACCCCGACCAGTGTTTCTGAAAATCTTATATACCCGAAGCGTCCGTGCCCAAACCCACGTCCCCAAATTCCCTGAAACTAGTCTGAACAAAGGCAAAGAAAGATGCAAAGTTAACCCATGATTCGTATGCTTAAGCCTGGGTGGTGAACAGTGGACAATTCTCAACAGGCCTGTGGTCCTTCCCCAATAAGCAGAAGAGCGTGTGTGATTCTGTTCGGTCACGCAGATAATTAGGGTATTCTTTGAGGTGACCGAGAGTCTAGGTACGAATCCTGCGGCTCTTCCGTCCTCAGGGTCTGGTTTTCCAGTCGGTTGTCGTTTCCACAGTTACTGGGCACAGTGCTCAACGTCCACAGTCCGGCCCGAGATGGGGTCCTGCCCTCAAGACGGAGCGTGTTCTGTTTCCTCCTTCAGTAAGAAATCGGGTGAGGTTTTCTGGGGCGCGTGTGACAAATCACCACGAGCTGGGGGCTTAAACAAGAAACACCTGATGTGCGAGCTTCTGCCCAGCCGAGTCCGACTCTTCCGCGACCCCATGGACTGTAGCCCTCCGGGCTCCTCTGTCCACGGGGATTTTCCCTGTAGCTCAGATGGTAAAGAATCTGCCTGCCACGCAGGAGACCGGGGTCAAAGAACGACTGAGCGATTCTGAGGTTCACTTTCAGCAGAACAGGGGCCCTTCCCTGGTGGTTCACTGATTAGGATACGCCTGCAATGCAGGAGATGTGGGTTTGATCCCTGGTTGGGAAGGTTCCCTGGAGAAGGAAATGGCAACGCACTCCAGGGTTCTTGCCTGAGAATCCCATGGACAGAGGACCCTGGTGGGCTACATCCATGGGGCCGCAGACTCGGACACGACTGAATAACTATCACACGTACTGGGGTGGGTTGCCGTTTCCTCCTCCAGGGGACCTTCCCCATCCAGGGATGGAACCGCGTCCCCTGTGTCTCCGGCATTGCAGGCAGATTTTTTTTTTTTTACTAGCCAAGCCACTGGGCTAAGAAACACTCAAGCTCCCTCTAAGAGCGAAGATTCCACAGGCGACAGCTCAAACCCAGAGCGGCCAAATAAAGAAATGTTACTTAAAAATCCGTGCGTTGATTCCCTGCAGGGGCCCTGTGGAACGAAGTGGGAAGGTGGAGTTTCTTCAGAGTGAACCCGTGAACTGAGGGCACTCTCGCGAAAAGAAGACCAGACGTCTGAGGTCAGTTTTTTTTTTTTTTACTAGCCAAGCCACTGGGCTAAGAAACACTCAAGCTCCCTCTAAGAGCGAAGATTCCACAGGCGACAGCTCAAACCCAGGGCGGCCAAATAAAGAAATGTTACTTAAAAATCCGTGCGTTGATTCCCTGCAGGGGCCCTGTGGAACGAAGTGGGAAGGTGGAGTTTCTTCAGAGTGAACCCGTGAACTGAGGGCACTCTCGCGAAAAGAAGACCAGACGTCTGAGGTCAGGGGTCCCAGGGCTGGGCTCCCTGCAGAGGCTCCAGAGGCAGGTCCTCCCTGCCGCTTCCGGCTTCCGGGGGCTCCGGGCATCCGTCCCTGGGCTGGTGGCCGCCTCCCTCCCGTCTCCGCCTCTGTCTCCATGTGGCTTCTCCTCTGCGTCCGTGTCTTTCCTCATCTGTGTCCTATAAGGACCCTGTCCCTGGGGTTTGGGGCCACCCCCATCCAGGAGGACCTCATCTCAGACCCTCGCCTTTATCACACCTGCAGAGACCCAAGGTTCCAAAAATGTTAGGGGAACAGTCTTCCACCCAGAGCAACATCCCAGTTTCAGAGATGTTAGATGTATTTTTCCCCCTATGTTTTCACCACCCACAGTACATGGGGTCTTAGTTCCCCTATCGGGGATTGAACCTGTGTCTTCTGTAATGGAAACTACACTGCCATTGAAGTGTCTTCAAAAAGTTATTCTTTTAATCTGCACTTTGCGGTTGACGCAACCATTTCTCACGTAATGACGGGCGGTTTAGTCACTAAGTCATGTCTGACTCTTTGTGACCCCATGGACCGTTGCCAGCCTGAGTCCTCTGTCCATGAGATTCTCCAGGCAAGAATACCGGAGTGGTTGCCATGCCCTCCTCCAGGGGATCTTCCCAGCCCAGGGATCAAACTTGGGTCTCCGGCACTGACAGGTGGACTCTTTATTGACCGAAGCACCCAGTGACTAGCTCGTAATGAATCTTTGATTTTACGCATCAGACCTGGAGTGTTTTAAAAGGCAAAAAATCTTATTTCCTGATTGCGGGGATCCAAGCTGGCCCATTTGAATGCAGAGTTCCAAAGAATAGCAAGGAGAGATAAGAAAGCCTTCCTCAGCGATCAATGCAAAGAAATAGAGGAAAAGAACAGAATGGGAAAGACTAGAGATCTCTTCAAGAAAATTAGAGACACCAAGGGAACATTTCATGCAAAGATGGGCTCGATAAAGGACAGAAATGGTATGGACCTAACAGAAGCAGGAGATATTAAGAAGAGGTGGCAAAAATACACAGAAGAACTCTACAAAAAGATCTTCATGACCCAGATAATCATGATGGTGTGATCACTCACCTAGAGCCAGACATCCTGGAATGTGAAGTCAAGTGGGCCTTAGAAAGCATCACTACAAACAAAACTAGTGGAGGTGATGGCATTCCAGTTGAGCTGTTTCAAATCCTGGAAGGTGATGCTGTGAAAGTGCTGCACTCAATATGCCAGCCAATTTTGAAAACTCAGCAGTGGCCACAGGACTGGAAAAGGTCAGTTTTCATTCTAGTCCCAAAGAAAGGCAATGCCAAAGAATGGTCAAACTACTGCACAATTGCACTCATCTCACACGCTAGTAAAGTGATGCTCAAAATTCTCCAAGCCAGGCTTCAGCAATACGTCAACTGTGAACTCCCTGATGTTCAAGCTGGTTTTAGAAAAGGCAGAAGAACCAGAGATCCAATTGCCAACATCACTGGATCATTGAAAAAGCAAGAGAGTTCCAGAAAAACATCTATTTCTGCTTTATTGACTATGCCAAAGCCTTTGACTGTGTGGATCAAAATAAACTGGAAAAGAGATGGAAATACCACACCACCTGACCTGCCTCTTGAGAAATCTGTATGCAGGTCAGGAAGCAACAGTGAGAACTGGACATGGAACAACAGACTGATTCCAAATAGGAAAAGGAGTACGTCAAGGCTGTATATTGTCACCCTGCTTATTTAACTTCTATGCAGAGTACGTCATGAGAAACGCTGGGCTGGAGGAATCACAAGCTGGAATCCAGATTGCCGGGAGAAATATCAATAACCTCAGATACGCAGATGACACCGCCCTTATGGCAGAAAGTGAAGAAGAACTAAAGAGCCTCTTGATGAAAGTGGAAAAGGAGAGTGAAAAGTTGGCTTAAAGCTCATCATTCAGAAAATGAAGGTCATGGCATCCGGTCCCATCACTTCATGGCAAATAGATGGGGAAACAGTGGAAACAGTGGCTGACTTTATTTTTGGGGGGCTCCAAAATCACTGCAGATGGTGACTGCAGCCATAAAATTAAAAGACACTTGCTCCTTGGAAGGAAAGTTATGACCAACCTAGAGAGCATATTGAAAAGCAGAGACACCACTTTGCCAACAAAGGTCCGTCTAGTCAAGGCTATGGTTTTTTCCTGTGGTCATGTATGGATGTGAGTGTTGGACTGTGAAGAAGGCTGAGCGCCGAAGAATCGATGCTTTTGAACTGTGATGTTGGAGAAGACTCTTGAGAGTGCCTTGGACTGCAAGGAGATCTAACCAGTCTGTCCAAAAGGATATCAGTCCTGAATATTCATTGGAAGGAATGATGTTGAAGCTGAAAGTTCAGTACTTTGACCACCTAATGCAAGGAGCTGACTCATTTGAAAAGACCCTGATGCTGGGAAAGATTGAGGGCAGGAGGAGAAGGGGACGACAGAGAATGAGATGGCTGGATGCCATCACCGACTCGATGGACATGGGTTTGGGTGAACTCCGGGAGCTGGTGATGGACAGAGGGGCCTGGCGGGCTGCGGTTCATCAGGTTGCAAAGAGTCGGACACGACTGAGCGACTGAACTGAAACTGAAGCTGGCCCAGGGGCAGGTCTCTGAACGGCCCCTCCCCCAGGCAACTTGCATTTGCCGTCAAGATTTCGGATTTGGGCAGATACACACCCTATTCCTTCAAGTCCCATCAAGGATCCTGAGATCAGAGACTGCCCGACAGGAGGGTGACCGTCCGTCTGGAGAACTGAGTTGTGCTGATGGTCAAATAGAGGCTCTGAGCCATGGATCTGACCCCTGTCTTTCCTTAAGTGAAGTTCAGTCGCTCAGTTGTGTCAGACTCTGCGGCCCCATGGACTGCAGCACGCCAGGCCTCCCTGTCCATCACCAGCTCCCAGAGTTCACTCAGAATCATGTCCATCGAGCCAGTGATGCCATCCAGCCATCTCAGCCTCTGTCGTCCCTGCTCAGTTTCCATTGATTAAGGAGGCCAGGAAACCCTGGTCGGTTAACGTTTTCTGCTCCCGGAAGAGTGAGTCCAAGGTCTGACCTTGATTTCACAGTTCAGTCTTGCTGGTGCTGATCCTCTTCAACCCTCCATCTCATCACTAAGCTAATCGGCTTACGAGAAGGCCAGGGATTGATTCCACAGCCTCAGGGGATCTGGCTGAGAAAGGGCTGCTGGCGGCTTAATCAGGCAAATGCTCTTGGTGGCCAGCTGCTCTGTCCTCCAGGGAATCCCTCCCGAGGGTCCCTCATCGCTTTGCCCTTTAGGCTTTCTGCCAATAAACCTTTATCGGAACCCTGTCTACCTACCATCTGTCCGGTCAACAAGGCTTTATTGGAACCTTGTTCCAACACTTGCCTGGTTAATAAAGCTTTATAGGTATCCGTTCCACTACCCTTTTTGTCAATAAAGCTTTATTGGAACCTTGTTCTAACACCTCTCTGGTCAATAAAGCTTTATTGGTATCTGTTTCACCACCTTTTTTTTAATCAATAAAGCTTTATTGGAACCCTCGCTTGCCCAGCCACGAAGCACAGAGGACCTCTCCGAGGCAGAGCGTTGGTTCAGAGCTGGAGCTTTCCCGCAGCCCCTAATCCAGCAGAGCGTCCCCAGGAACAGGCCATGAGGTACAGTGTGGTCAGCGGACACCGAGATGTGCTTGCTGGGTTCAGAGTGGAGAAGGGCAGGGGAGCCCCTGCGGTGGGGGGTGGAAGCTGAGGCGCCCGTCTGGGCTCCATGAAGCTGAGTGTCAGAGACAGCTGGGAAACAGAGAGCGCATCCCCAGTGGGGCCGGGGCGGCCCACGGCAGGACAGCAGCCCAGGGCAGGTTCTGGGCTTCCTCCCGCAACAGCCGGGCTCGCCACGGTCCCTGGCAATTGAAATGCCGCTGCCGGAAATAACTGATCACCCTGATAAACGGGGACGCCTTGACCACCCCCGTGTATGAGGTTGAATCACGGCTCCCCAAACAGCTGTCCACGTCCTCACCCCCAGAACCTGAGAACCTGGCCTTGTTTGGACAAAGGTTCCCTGCAGACCTGATGAAGCAAAGGGTCTGAGGTGAGGTCCTCCTGGGTCGGGGGGGGGGACCCTAAACCCAAGGACAGGGTCTTTTTAAGACACAGAAGAAGAGAGACACGGATGCAGAGGAGAAGCCACATGGAGATGGAGGCAGAGACGGGAGGGAGGCGGCCACCAGCCCAGGGATGGACTCCTGGAGCCCCCAGCCCAGGGATGGATGCCTAGAGCCCCCAGAAGCTGGAAGAGGTTGGGAAGGAGCCTCCCCTGGAGCCTCTGGACAGCACTCAGCTCTGGGACACCCTGACCTCAGACGTCTGGTCTCCAGGGCTGGGGAGGGGGACGGATGCCTGTGGTTTTAATCCCACAGTCTGTGGTCATTAGTTACGGCTGCATCCAGACAATTAATACACCTGACCCCCACATAGGAAGGGCCCAGAGTGTTCAGTCCATCCACTGAGTCATCATCGCTAGTGATGAGTGGGCGTGGGGGTTTGGGACCAGGTGCACCGCTGATGGTACGAGGATGGGAGGGGGCTGCGGGTGACAGGCTGTGTGCTCACCGCAGACAGGAGGAGTGAACAGAAACCCCAGGGGTCCCCCGTAAGCTCTCTCATCCCCTTCGGCAGGCTGACGGAATCGCCCGGAATGATCCGTCTTGGGCTTGCTCCCCGGCGTCCAGCTTTCGGGGTCAGTAGTGACGCGCTGGCCGTCCGCCCAGGTTGCTCATAGACGGGCGGAGCCCAGAGCTAAGATAGCCGGGGTCGCTCCAAGCCACACCGGCCCGGAAGGAAGATGTGTTCCCAGGAGGCTGAGGGCTACCGTCTCCTAAAGGAATATGCCAACGGCTTCATGGTCTCCCAGGTAGGAAGAGGCTCCCCCGGCTGGGGTTCTGTTCCCAGGAGGTGAGGAGAACAACAGGCTGAGGGGGTGTGTTGGAGCTCTGGGCGCGTCCACGGGCAGGAGCTTGGCCATCGGCGCCTGGGGCCCTTCTGGGGACGTGTTGGCCCTCTCAAGTGGCGTCTCAGAGTGACATTTGCAGGGGCATCCCTAGGGGTTCATTTGGTGAAGAATCTGCCTGCAACGCAGGAGGTCCAGGAACCCCTGGAGGAGGAAATGGCAACCCACTCCAGAATTCTTGCCTGGAGCATCCCATGGGCAGAGAGGCCTGAGGGTCGGCAGTCCACGGGGTCGACAATGAGTCAGACGTGACTGACTGACTGACTAACCCTTTTTTCATTGTGTTAGTGAAAAGTGCATGCAATCTTACTCGAATAAAACTTAATATAAACCGAGTATTAAGAAATAGCATCGCAATAGAACAAAGGTGAATCCGGCGTGGAGGATGAAGCTTCATAGAACCTCAGCAGAGCAACGGACTTGATGAAAGCTTGGCTGGGCTGGGAGGCTGGGATCGAGACATATAGACTGTTGATCGTGTGTATGAAACAGGACGAATGAGAACGTGCGGTACGGCTCAGGGAACTCCACTCGGACGGAGTTCTGTGCAGCGTCGTAAAGGTGCTCCTTCGGCTACTATATCGCTTCAGTCGTGTCCGACTCTGTGCGACCCCAGAGATGGCAGCCCGCCAGGCTCCCCCGCCCTGGGATTCTGCTGTAAAATTCACCAAATATGTCCACAGAACAGGAGTGAATCCTGTGTTAAGAGAATAAATCTGGATCCAACCTGAGCAGAATGTGATCCTGAGTAAAGGTGAACAGAAGGACTTCCCCGAGGGCCTGTGACTAACACTCTGAGTTCCCAACGCCCGGGCCCCGGGTTCAAGCCCAGGTCAGGGAACTGGACCCCACATGCCATGACTGAGACCCGGTGGAGACTAATAAATATAAATAAAAATAATTTAAAAACTCAATAGAATAAAATCCGAATACAACCTTAGTAGGAGAAGGCAGTGGCCCCCCACTCCAGTACTCTTGCCTGGAAAATTCTATGGACGGGGGAGCCTAGTGGGCTGCAGTCCATGGGGTCGGTAAGAGTTGGACACGACTGAGCGACTTCAGTTTCCCTTTTCACTTTCATGCATTGGAGAAGGAAATGGCAGCCCGCTCCAGTGTTCTTGCCTGGAGAATCCCAGGGGCGGGGGAGCCTGGTGGGCTGCTGTCCATGGGGTCGCTAAGAGTTGGACACGACTGAAGCAACTCAGTAGCAGCAGCAGCAGCCAGGATGATTTCAAAACATCTCACTCAGACAAGAGGGACTGCACCTTTAATAAGAGTTAATACCACCTCAGTAGAAAAGCCAACGCCATATTAATTGGATGAAACTTAATCCCGCCTCGTAAGACAATTGATTAACTCTT
Source organism: Madoqua kirkii (assembly GCA_006408675.1). Taxonomy (NCBI): domain Eukaryota; kingdom Metazoa; phylum Chordata; class Mammalia; order Artiodactyla; family Bovidae; genus Madoqua; species Madoqua kirkii. Next base: position 10,500 of record SJYC01095395.1, read on the forward strand.
GATAGAACAAGAGCGCACCCAACCTTCAGAGAATAGCACCTACTACGGCCTTACATAGTGAGGGTCCCCAGCCCTTTACCAGAACAAGACCTGACACCGTCTTAGGAGGGTATGGCTGAAGGCAGCCTTCGCACGAAGAGAGCTGATAAGATATGAATAGAAAAAACCCTGAATGCAACCTAAAGGCACTGAGAGCTCCTAATACCTCAACAGAACAACAGTCAAGGCAAGTGCACCCAGCGTCAAGGCAAGAAAATGGACCACAGTCACTTGGAACAGGAGTTCATAAAATCTTCTTACACAGAGAGCGAATGAAACCCGCAGGCAGGGCTTATTCAGTCGTTGCAGGGTAAGCGGTACGCACTCAGTCGTGCCCGACTCTGCGACCCCACGGACTGTGGCCCACGAGGCTCCTCTGTCCGTGGGATTCTCCGGGCAAGAATACTGGAGTGGGTTGCCATTTCCTCCTCCAGGGGATTCTTCCTGCCCCAGGGATCAAACTCGGGTCTCCTGCATTACAGGCAGATTTTTTCCTGTCTCAGCAATCAGGGAAACCCCAGATGCGCTTGTCTGCTGAAACCTGGCAACAGAGAGTGAATAAAACCTGATTATAGGCGCTTGTATAATCACAGCCGGGTAGGAGCTCATGCCAACTTCACTGAACAAGAATCAACACAACTTTAACAGGGTGAGAACTGATTCCATGTTAATAGAATACGGCTGAATACAACCTTTGTACTAGGAGAGTTAATAAAATCTTAACAGAGAGAAATCTGAATGCACCCTTAATGGACCGTTCATGACGTCTCTATAGACCAACAGTCGTTACAACTCAATATAATTAGAGTTAATATTAAGCTCCCTTCGAGAGCTGATACCATCTTGAGAGGATAAAGCTTAACACAGTCTTAATATGGTAGGAGTTCCAGCGACCTAGTAAGGATAACAGCTAATAGAGCCTTAAGAACAGCAGATACAACCTTAACAGATTAAGAGTTAACACAGTCTTAACAGAATCGGGGTGGATCGGCCTTTTCAATGCAAACTGTTCGTTTTATACTGGAGCGTAGCCAGTGAACGGCGCTGTGATGGTTTCAGGTGGACAGCAAAGGGACTCAGCCAGACACGCACATGCATCCACTCTCCCCCAGACTCCCCTCCCAGCCAGGCTGCCACAGGACACTGAGCAGAGTTCCCTGAGCTGTCTAGCAGGTCCTGGCTGGTTCTCCATGTTAAACCCAGCAGGGTGTCCATGTTCATCCCAGACTCCCTGACTATCCCTTCCCCCATCCTTCCCCCTGGGGACCATAAGGTTATTACAGAGGATTGAGCAGAGTTCCCTGTGCTGTCCAGCAGGTCCTTGCTGGTTCTCCACGTTAAACCCAGCAGTGGATCCATGTCCATCCCAGACTCCCTGACTATCCCTTCCCCCTTCCTTCCCCCTGGAAACCATAAGGTTATTGCAGAGGATTGAGCAGAGTTCCCTGTGCTGGATAGCAGGTCCTTGCTGGTTCTCCATGTTAAAAACATCAGAGTGGACAGGTCCATCCCAGACTCCCTGACTATCCCTTCCCACATCCTTCCGCCCGGGAACCATAAGGTTATTACAGAGGATTGAGCTGAGTTCCCTATGCTGTCCAGCAGGTCCTTGCTGGTTCTTCGTGTTAAATACAGTGGTGTGTCCATGTCCATCCCGGACTCCCTGACCGTCCTTTCCGCCACCAACCATAAGTTCATTTTCTAAGTCTGTCTCTGTTCTATAAGCTGGTCTGTGACATTTCTTTACAGATCCCACACGGAAGGGATGGCCTATGGTATTTCTCCTTCTCTGTGTGACTCACCCTCTTGAGAGTGTGAGTCTCCTGAGAACCGAGGCTGACTCTGGATTCATTGCCCCGAGGTTCTCTTTGCTGCCTGTGAGCTGGGGGTGTTTGAGCTCCTGGCGGAGGCCCTGGAACCCCTGGACTCGGCGGCGGTGTCCGAACGTCTGGGCTGCAGCCCCCGGGGGACGGAGCTGCTGCTGGACGCCTGCGTGTCCCTGAAGCTGCTGCAAGCCGGCGCGAGGGGCGGGACAGGTGAGCACCCTGGCTCTTTGGAAGAAGGTGTTTTAGAGGCGCAGTCTCAGCACAGTTTTCTATTTTATTTTTCTAGAAAGAGCCACAGAGTAAGTCTTTCTTGGCCTGGTGGGCTGGCCACTTGGTCTCTGCGGATGACACTCATCTCTGCCTTCGGAGCATCAGAGCTGCTGGAGACAGACAGATGGGCGGGGCTGAGTCCTAATAAAACTTTATTGACCATACAGATGGTTGAACAAGGTTCCAATAAAGATCTATTGACCAAACAGATGCTGGAACAAGGTTCCAATAAAGCTTTATTGTCAACACAGGTGGTGGAACAGGGTTCCAATAAACTTTTATTGTCAACACAGGTGGTGGAACAGGGTAACAATAAAGCTTTATTGTCAAACAGGTGGAGGAACAACATTCCAATAAAGCCTTGTTGACTAGACAGGTGGTAGACAGGGTTCCAATAAAGCTTTATGGATAGACAGGTGGTGGAACAGGGTTCCAATAAAGCTTTATTAGACCAGACTGTCGGTGAAGCAGAGTTACAGTCAAGCTTTTTAGTGGAAAACGTGACACAACAAGGTTCCAATAAAGCTTTATTGGCAAAAACAGATGGCCAAAGCCGGGTACCAAACTAGGGTTTTCATTTGCTGACTGCGGACCAGGAAATTTCCAGAGGCTGGTGTTTGCACTGAAACTGTGATGAAATACCCAAGGAACAAGACAGAAACGGGACCAAAAAGTTACACGGGAGTAATTTTTCCAACATGCTCAGCTGCTTCTTTTCAAGGGTTGCCCTTTGTGTTAAGGTCTTACTCTTGTTTTAATACTGAAGCTGCTTTCCTCTAGGTGGTCCTTGCCAGTTTTTACTCTTAACGCCCTGTCTTTGCAAAATTAAAAACTGTAAGCCCTATCTCAGTCACTCAGATGGGTTTTTTTTTTTTTAGAATCTTGAGAATTTGTGAAATCGCAAAGTGTGGGGACCGCTGCCTGACAGAGTAGGGGTGGGTGGGCGGCAACGGTAGGGGTGGATGATGGGCTTTCTCCTTGAAGCAAAGCCTTGCGTCCCCGTTGCATTTATGGGGTGCAAACAGTGAGGGTAAGTGAACTTGAACAGGCGGACATCGTTTGGGGGTCGACAGTACTCAGGTGGCCGCGGGCTTGGGAATCTAGCAGTCACACCCCGGGAGTGAGCTCTGCAGCCCCGCCCCTTCCCCCACTGGCAGTGCTGACCTCGAACCCCCAGCGAGGGCTTTGGTCTGGTTACACACACCCGTGGAGGATGGCGGACGTTCACGGGGAAGCTCCTGGGGGCGGGAGGAGCCTGCTGTACCTGCAGAGCCTCGGGGAGGCACGTCGGGATGTGGGCTAACCTGCCGGCGCAGAGCCGCGGGGATGCTCGGCTCAGAGACCAGGTTACCAGACCTGCTGAAGCTCTGTCACCCTGGGGACCCCTTGGAGCCCCGAAAGCATTCGGCAGGTACAGATTGGGCAGAAACAGTGAGCAGATCAGTTCAGTCTAGTCGCTCCGTCGTGTCCGACTCTTCGAGACCCCATAGACTGCAGCATGCCAGGGCCTCCCTGTCCATCACCATCTCTTAGAGTTTGCTCCAACTCATGTCCCTCGAGTCGGGGATGCCATCCAGCCATCTCATCCTCTGTCATCCCCTTCTCCTCCCGCCCTCAGTCTTTCCCAGCATCAGGGTCTTTTCCAAGGCGTCAGTTCTTTGCAGCAGGTGGCCCAAGTACTGGAGCCCCGTGGACATGTATTACATGTAGTCGATGGGTCGCAAAGAGTCGGAGGCGACTGAGGGATTGAACAACATGGGCTCGCTGGCCCTTTCCATTTGCTGCATCGAATCTTTCCGTGGGATTTTCCGAAGCTGCAGGCAGCAGGCAGGACACGCAGCCCCTGCACCACAGGTCAGCCGGTCCTTTGGGACCGAGGGTCCAGCTGTCAGGGTTCCAATGGCCCCAGGCGAGAATCACGTCTCCAGTCAGGAAGTTGCCAGTCACTGTGGCATCTTGGGGATGCCTGGGTGTCTAACTTTATTTCCACCCCTCACCCCGCCCCTGCCCGTTCCGTTTGTTTTCAGCTGTGTATGCAAACACGGAGCTCGCCAGCACCTACCTGGTGAGAGGCAGCCCCAGGTCACAGCGGGACATGCTGCTGTACTCGGGCAGGACCGCTTACGTCTGCTGGCGCCACCTGGCCGAGGCAGTCAGGTACGTGTCAGCCGCGCCCCCGAGGCCCCAGGGCTGCCTGCGGGCTGGCCTCCGGGCGTCCCAGGAAGCAACATGTTAGGTTTCTTATCGCTCGGGTCTCCAAACTCCCAGATCTAATGCCTGATGGTGTGAGGTGGAGCTGATGGAATAATAACAGAAATAAAGGGCACAGTCACTGGAAGGGCTGACGTGGACACCCCAGTCCTTTGGCCCCTGATGTGAAAAACTGACCCACTGGAAAAGACCCTGATGCTGGGAAGGATAGAAGGCGGGGGGAGAAGGGGGCGACAGAGGATGCGATGGCTGGAGGGCATCACCGACTCCATGGACATGGGTTTGAGCAGGCTCCGGGAGCTGGTGATGGACAGGGAGGCCTGGCGTGCTGCGGTCCAGGGGGTCGCAAAGTCGCACACGACTGAGCGACTGGACTGAACCGCAAACTGGAAAACGATTCCTGAGTAGTCCTGGCTTCCTCGTTTCCGGCGCAGGCCGTCTGTGGTGCCAGGGTAAGGTCTGTGAGCGCAAGGCTGCGTGAAAGGGGCGCAGTGACGTCTCGGGGCCTGAGTGACGGTCTCCTCCTTGGTTTCAGGGAAGGGAGGAACCAGTATCTGAAAGCCTTCGGGATCCCGTCCGAGGAGCTCTTCTCTGCCATCTACAGGTGATGCCGCCCACCCACTCCGAGAGCGTCCTGGTTTAGAGTTAAATTGGGATATTTCTCACTGAAGGAGAATCACTTTGTAGGGTTGTGTGGGTTTCTGCCAGACGTCCACATGAGTCAGCCATGGGCTCACCTGCGTCCCCTCCCTCTTGAAACTCCCTCCCACCTCCCAGCCCGTCCCACCCCTCTGGGTTGGCCCAGAGCCCCGGTTTGAGCTCCCTGAGGCATCCCGCAGACTCCCATCGGCTGTCTGCGCCACATACGGTGACGTACGTTTCCGAGTTCCTCTCTCCCTACCTGCCACCTTCTTCTCCGTACCTCCCCGGGTCCGTAAGTCTGTTCGGTTATGTCTGCGTCTCCACTGATGCCCTGCAAATGCGTTCATGAGGACCGTCTTTCTAGATTCCATGCATATGTGTCAGTATAAGAGTTTTCTTTTTCTGACTTGCTTCCCTCTATGTAACAGGCTCCAGGTTCCTCCACCTCATTAGAACTGACTCAAAGGCATTCCTTTTCGTGGCTGAGTAATAGTCCGTTGAATATGTGTACCCCAAGTTCTTATCCATTCATCTGTCGATGGGCATCTAGGTTGCTTGAAATGTTACAGCAGTACTGTTTATTTACAATGTTCCATTAATTTCCAGTCTACAGTAAAGGGATTCAGTCACGCAAATATACACATGGTTTCATTTTGTAACAACTGATTAATACCCCACCCTGTGTACGCGCCACATCTTTGTTCTCCGTTCCTGAGGTTGCTTCTGTTTCTTTGCTGTCGTGGATAGTGTTTTGATGGACCCTGGGGTGCACGTGTCTTTTCTAACTCTGGTTTTCTCCAGGTGTCTGCCCCAACAGCGGGACCACAGGATCACACGGTAGCTCTATCTCTAGTTTTTTAAGAACATTTTCCATACCGCTTTCCGTAACACCTGCACAACTACAGATACCCACCCAAACTGCAGGGGGCTCCTTTTTCTCCACGAGCTCTGCAACGTTTAATGTTTGTAGGGTTTTGACAGTGGCAGTTCTGGTCGGTGGGAGATGAGATACCTGTTGTCGGTGTGATTTGCCTTTCCATAATATTCAGCAGCTTCCCTGGTGGGTCAGCTGGTGAAGAATCCGCCCGAGTCGCAGGAGACCTAGGTGCGATTCCTGGGTCGGGAAGATCCCCTGGAAGAGGGTGTGACGACCCACGGCGGTTTTCTTGCCTGGAGAATCCCATGGACGGAGGAGCCTGATGGGGTACGGCCCGTGGGGTTGCAGAGAGTCAGACACCGCTGAGCGACTAACACTTTCAATAGGGATGCTGACATCTTCTCGTGTGATTTGCTTAACGGGGTGTGAGCTAAAGGTGCCTCTTGAGCTTGGATCCCTGCACCTCGCCCAGTGTTGAGCTCTCTCCGCTGACCGCCCCTAGGAGGCTTCTTGGAGGCCAGCACTTTCACACTTGGAGCCGAGGAGACTGCGTGAAGGTCAAGGGCCCTTCCGCGCAGCCTCTAGGTTGTTGTTCCAAACTCGGACACAAGGTGGCAGCATTCCTTCACGGCCGCCTTTTTTTAAATTTTTTTTTTGTATTTTCGTCTTGCTTTGTATTGGAGTGGAGTTGAGTTTCCACGTGGTGTTTCTTTTGTTCACGTATTCGGGAGTTTGATTCAGTTAAACATCGAGGTTTATTTCTTTTTTGGGCTCTTTTTCTCCCAGAGGTAATTATATCGTGCTCAGTAGACTGCCCCGTGCAATTTAGCACAGACGTTTGGATAATCGATATACGAGCGTGTCTATGTTCACTGCTAACCTTGCATTTGTCACGTTCCCATACTTTTTCTTTCCGATAGTCATAGTTCCTTTGAGCTTCGCTGGGGGCTCAGCTGGTAAAGAATGCGCCTGCAATGTTGGGAGACCTGGGTTTGATCCCTGGGTTGGGAAGATCCCCTGGAGAAGGGAAAGGCCATCCACTCCAGGATTCTCAGGCTTCCCTGGGGGCTCAGCTGGTAAAGAATCCGCCTGCAATGTTGGGAGACCTGGGTTTGATCCCTGGGTTGGGAAGATCCCTTGGAGAGGGGAAAGGCCACCCACTCCAGGATTCTGGCCTGGAGCATCCCATGGACTGTGTAGTCCTTGGAGTCACAAAGAGTCGGACGCGACTGAGCCCCCTTAGCACATAAGTTTCTTTACTCCGTTTCAGCGTCTGGCCCTGCTGTGTCAATCAGTTGGTTTGCGTGAACACCGAGCCCCCCCCCCGTCACGGTTACGTGACGTCTGTCCTTGTCTGACGCCCGTCACTTGGCACGGTACTCACTCGGTCCATCCAGGCTGCTGGGGCAGCGGCCTTATTCCCTTCCGCTCTGTGGCTGACCCACATTCCTGCACAGAGGTCTTAGACTTCTCCCTTCCATTTCCTGTCACTGGACGTTTTGGTGGATTCGGTATCTTGGCCATTGTGCATCGTGCGGCCCCGAAAACAGGGAGGCGTGTGCTGTTTTGAAATATGCCCTTTTCTCTGGATCGGAGTCCAGAAGTGGGATACCTGGACGGTACGGTGTCTGGACACTGAAGCTTTGTAAGGAACCTCCGTGCCGTTTTCCCCGTTTGCCGCACCAGTTTAGCGGCCCACTGAGAGTGCAGGAGGATTCCGCTTTTTGCCTGCCCTTTGCATCTCCTCACCTTTGTGGATCTTACCGAAGACGGCCATTCTGACCTGCTCGGAGGGCTGCGTCATTGCACTTTCGATTTGCTTCTCTCTAATAACTGCTGATGCTGAGCATCTTTTTATGGGCCTGATGCCAACCCGTATGCCTTCTTGGACGAGATAGCCATTTTGATCTTTGATTCCCCACCCCCCCCCCTTGGGTTGTCTGTGTTTGTCACTGAGAGGCATGAGCTCTTTATAAGTTTTGGAGTTGAATTTCTTGTGTCTTCATTTGCAAGTCCTTTTTTTTTTTTTGCAGTCTGAACACTGTCTGTTTCTCTCGTTCAGGACTTTCTTTGCTGTGCAAATGCTCTTCAGGTAGATGAGGCCTGTTTTCTTCTTTTTGTTGATTATTCTTTATACTAATAGATATAGTTCAGATCAGTCACTCACTTGTGTCCAACTTTTTGTGACCCCATGGACCGCAGCATGCCAGGCCTCCCTGTCCATCACCAACTCCCGTAGCTCGCTCAGACTCATGTCCATCGAGTCGGTGATGCCATCCAGCCATCTCATCCTCTGTCATCTCCTTCTCCTCCTGCCTGCAATTTTTCCCAGCATCAGGGTCTTTTCAAATGAGTCAGCTCTTCACATCAGGTGGCCAGAATATTGGAGTTTCAGCTTTAGCATCAGTCCTTCCAATGAACACCCAGGACTGATTTCCTTTAGGATGGACTGGTTGGATCCAAGGGACTCTCAAGTGTCTTCTCCAGCACCACAGTTCAAAAGCATCAATTCTTCTCCTGCCTTCAATTTAATGACAGTTAACATATTGAAAAGCAGAGACATTACTTTGCCGACTAAGGTCCATCTAGTCAAGGCTATGGTTTTTCCAGTGGCCATGGATGGATGTGAGAGTTGGACTGTGAAGAAGGTTGAGAGCCAAAGAATTAATGAGTTTGAACTGTGGTGCTGGAGAAGACTCTTGAGAGTCCCTTGGACTGCAAGGAGATGCAACCAGTCCATTCTGAAGGAGATCAGCCCTGGGATTTCTTTGGAAGGAATGATGCTAAGGTTGAAACTCCAGTACTTTGGCCACCTCATGTGAAGAATTGACTCACTGGAAAAGACTCTGATGCTGGGAGGGATTGGGGGCAGGAGGAGAAGGGGACGACCGAGGATGAGATGGCTGGATGGCATCACGGACTCGATGGACATGAGTCTGAGTGAACTCCGGGAGTTGGTGATGGACAGAGAGGCCTGACGTGCTGCGATCCATGGGGTTGCAGAGTCAGACACGACTGAGCGACTGAACTGAACTGAAACACAGCTTTTCTATTTGTCTTTACAAAGCCCAGCCATGAGGTGGCAGCATTTCTCCACAAACTGTTTTCTCCCCCTTTTGTTTGTAGTAGAAACGTTTGTTTACATTGCAGAACCCTTCACTTGCGCAATGTTGGCGTTTGTTTCAAGCACACAGGAACTTGGATCTCATCGCACATAGATGTTTATCTCTTCTTTATTTTTCCGCCATATAGGTGGTTAGAGTGTGTTCTGTAGACGCTGTTTTGCTGTTCAGTAGGTCATTTTGGACCATCTGTTTGATTATGTTAATCTGGTGGCTCAGTGGATAAAGAATCTGCCGGCGATGCAGGAGATGAGGGTTTGATCCCCAGGTCGGCAAGATCCCCTGGAGGAGGGCATGGCAACCCACTCCAGTATCCTTGCCTGGGGAATCCCACGGACAGAGGAGCCTGGTGGGCTACAGTCCATGGGGTCGCAGAGAGGCGGACACAACTGAGCCACTCAGCATGAACAGATATATGTGTTATTCAGTTCAGTTCAGTTCAGTCGCTCAGTCATGTCTGACTCTTTGCGACCCCATGAATCGCAGCACGCCAGGCCTCCCTGTCCATCACCAACTCCCAGAGTTCACTCACACTCACGTCCATTGAGTCCGTGATGCCATCCAGCCATCTCATCCTCTGTCGTCCCCTTCTCCTCCTGCCCCCAATCCCTCCCAGCATCAGAGTCTTTTCCAGCGAGTCAGCTCTTCGCATGAGGTGGCCAAAGGACTGGAGTTTCAGCTTCAGCATCATCCCTTCCAAAGAAATCCCAGGGCTGATCTCCTTCAGCATGGACTGGTTGGATCTCCTTGCAGCCCAAGGCACTCTCAAGAGTCTTGTCCAACACCACAGTTCAAAAGCATCAGTTCTTTGGCGCTCAGCCTTCTTCACAGTCCAACTCTCACATCCACACACGAACACAGGAAAAACCATAGCCGTGTTATTAGCAAACTGTTAATGGATCCCTCATCACTAACTTTTTTTGTTTCTATATGCGTAAGATTCTTTGTGTGTGTGTGTGTAATAAAGTTGTGTTAAAGTATAAAGGAGATAGAGAAAGCTGCTGACATCGGCATCAGAAGGGGGCAGAAAGAGTGCCCCCTGCTAGTCTTCAGCTGGATGTTATATAGTCACCAGCAGCCTGTTAAAATGTCTCAAAACTCAGAACGGCACCAGGCCCCTCACCCATAAGATGCATCTTGGGACAGTCTTGGCCCGTAAGTTTCTTTCTTCTGTTCCAGCGTCTGTTTCTGTTGGGTAAAGCAGTTGGTTTCTATCCATTGTTAGGTTCCAGCCACAAGTGGTCTCGGATGCTACTTCACCTTGATTCTCTGCTGCTGCTGCTGAGTCGCTTCAGTCGTGTCCGACTCTGTGCGACCCCATAGGCAGCAGCCCACCAGGCTCCCCCGTCCCTGGGATTCTCCAGGCAAGAACACTGGAGTGGGGTGCCGTGTCCTTCTCCTATGCAGGAAAGAGAAAAGTGAAAGTGAAGTCGCTCTGTCGTGTCCGACTCTCAGCGACCCCATGGACTGCAGCCCACCAGGCTCCTCCGTCCATGGATTTTTCCAGGCAGGAGCACTGGAGTGGGGGCCACTGCCTTCTCCGCCTTGCTTCTCTAGGTCTGATCATCTCTGCTTCCTTCTCCCAGACTGGAGATGGCATTCTCCCCGGCTCGTCCATGGCTGAGTTAATGGTTCATCATCTCTGTGTGGCCCCTCCTTCTTTACCCGTTCACCTGTCCGCGAACACTCAGGCCTGGTTATTTTCCTGACGCGGCTGTGATCTCCCGAGGGTACCTATGTTTTGGAAACCCTGGGGTTTCTCTGGCTCTGTGCCCGGAGTCGGGGTGAGCGTGTGCTAAGATGCTTCACTGTTTCCTTTCCTGAAGGGCTCCCATACTCTTCTCCCTCGTACATGGACGGTTTCCCATTCCCAGCAACAGCGCAGGGAGGCTCTCTCCCCTCCACACCCTCTTCAGCATTTATTTTTGGAGATTTTGTGAGATGCCCATTCTCACAACATGGGCAAGGTTTAGGGTGATAAGATACCTCACCGGACTTTTAAGTGGCCTCTCTCTAATAAGCAGCGACGCTTAGCACGTTTTCATGTCCCTAACTGCAGCCATGAAATTAGAAGACGCTTACTCCTTGGAAGAAAAGTTATGACCAACCTAGATAGCATATTCAAAAGCAGAGACATTACTTTGCCTACTAAGCTCCGTCTAGTCAAGGCTATGGTTTTTCCTGTGGTCATGTATGGATGTGAGAGTTGGACTGTGAAGAGGGCTGAGCGCCAAAGAACTGATGCTTTTCAACTGTGGTGTTGGAGAAGACTCTTGCGAGTTCCTTGGACTGCAAGGAGATCCAACCAGCCCATTCTGAAGGAGATCAGCCCTGGGATTTCTTTGGAAGGACTGATGTGAAAGCTGAATCCCCAGTACTTTGGCCACCTCACGCGCAGAGTTGACTGATTGGAAAAGACTCTGATGCTGGGAGGGATTGGGGGCAGGAGGAGAAGGGGACGACCGAGGATGAGATGGCTGGATAACATCACCGACTTGATGGACGTGAGTGTGAGTGAACTCCGGGAGCTGGTGATGGACAGGGAGGCCTGATGTGCTGCGATTCATGGGGTCGCAAAGAGTCAGACACGACTGAGCGACTGAACTGAACTGAATGCAATCTCTCTGCCTTCTCGGAAGACACACCCATTTCAATCTATGTCCCCTTTATTTCCTGGCGTGTGTGTGTGTGTGTGTGTGTGTGTGTGTGTGTGTGTGTTTGACACAGAGCCGCACAAGCTGTTTCTGTGTTTTGGACACGACTTCTCCGTGGGCATCTTGGTTTGCAAAGATGGTTTGCCATTCTGAGCCTTATCTTTTTGTGTGGGACTCCCCGTGCTGTGCAAATTCTTTTGCGGTTAACTGTGTCCTGTTTTCTTACTTCTGGTGTATATTTCATCACTCTGAGTGGATGGCAAGGCTGTCCTCACTGTATTTGCCTCCAGAAGCTCACAGTCTGGGTCCTGTGATTTAGACCTCGGGCTTTCCTGAAGTGCGTCTTTGTGTACGGTCTTGGGGAATACTCCCGTTTCCTTCTTGCTTTCATTGTCTCAGGCGCCCCCTACGCTGTCCCGTGTGACGCCCATCACCTGTCTGGATTCCCAGCATCCCTGGAGGAGGGTCCCCCGCTCTTCCACCTCGTCTGCGGCCTTGGATGTGTGCCGAGGGCTTGACCATGAACATTCTCAGCTGTGTGAGGCGATACCTCGCTGGAATTCCATCTGCCTCTCCTTTATAATTCCTGGTGCCCAGCACTTCTCAGGAATCCAATGCAACCTCTATAGTTTCTTGGAAGAAACATCCATTTCTATCTCTGGCCCCCTTTTTTTTCATGGGTTAGTTGTGTTTTTGACACTGAGGTGCAGGAGCTGTTTGTATGTTTTGGAGACGAATTTCTGGCAGGTATGTTCGTTTGAAAATGATCCTCCCCCCCCGCCCCCCACCACAGTTTTAGGGATTTCTCTTTCCTGGAGGGTGTCCTGGCTGTGGAAATGCTTTTAAGGTTAATTAGGTCCTGTTCTCATTTTGGGTTTAGTTTTCATTCTTGTAAGTGAAAGTCGCTCAGTCGTGTCTGACTCTCTTCGGCCCCGTGGACTGTAGACTGTAGATTGTCCAGGCCAGAATCCTGGAGTGGGTGGCCTTTCCCTCCTCCAGGGGATCTTCCCGACCCAGGGATGGAACCCAGGTCTCCTGCACTGCAGGCGGATTCTTTACCAGCTGAGCCACCAGGGAAGCCCAAGAATCCTGGAGATGGGTAGCCTATCCCCTTCTCCAGGGGATCTTCCTGACCCAGGAATCGAACCAGGAGTCTCCCGCATTGTGTGCAGATTCTTTAGCAGCTAAGACACCATTTGGTTGAGTTGAAGTCGCTCAGTCATGTCCGACCCTTTGCGACCCCATGAACTGCAATCTGCCAGGCTCCTCCGTCCATGGGATTTTCCAGGCAATAGTACTGGAGTGGACTGCCATTTCGGGGAAGCCCCATTATTCTAAGGGGTGGGTGTCAAAATGTGTCCCACGTGTATTTCCCCTGAGAATTGCACAGAGCCTGTCCGCCCATCTAGGTCTTGGACTGTTCGCAGATTCTTCATGCGTGTGGTGTTACGGGGCGTTCTGATTGCCTTCTCTCTCTCTCTCTTTTAATTGTTTGAGGAGCATCCACACTGTTATCCATAGTGCTTGGCACCGTCTGCATTCCCCGGGGGCGAGGAGGAGAATGCTGTTTCCTCCGCAGACTCTTCAGCACTGTTTGTGGAGGTATTTACAGCGGCCATTCTGACCGGGGCCAAGTGACTCTGCACTGAAGTCTGGTTTGCCTCGCGCTAGGAATCCCAGATGCTGCGCGTTCTTCATCCCGGCAAAGTGGTTCCATTGTGCTAAGCACTCCTGGCCTCTTTCTCCTTTTGCGGCTGAGCCACACTGCCCGGTGGTGCACAGCATGGCTTCTTCATCTGCCCCACACTCCACGCCCTCCTCACCTGCGCCTCTGTCGATGGACAGCTAGGTTGCTTCCACGTCTTGAATGTTGTGACTAGTGTTGCTATGATCATCGAGGTGCCTCTATCTTTTCAAATTATGGTTTTCTCCAGGTATATGCCTCGAAGTGAGATTGCTGGGCTGTGAGTTCAGTTCAGTTGCTCAGTCGTGTCCGACTCTTTTCGACACCCTAGACTGCAGCATGCCAGGCCTCCCTGTCCATCACCAGCTCCCGGAGTTCACCCAAACTCATCTCCATTGAGTCAGTGATGCCATCCAGCCATCTCATCCTCTGTCATCCCCTTCTCCTCCTGCCCTCAATTTTTCCCAGCATCAGGGTCTTTCCCAATGAGCCAGCTCTTCGCATCCGGTGGCCAAAGTATTGGAGCTTCAGCTTCACCATCAGTCCTTCCAGTGAATATTCAGGACTGATCTCCTTCAGGGTGGACTGGTTGGATCTCCTTGCAGTCCAAGGGACTCTCAAGAGTCTTCTCCAACACCACAGCTCAAAAGCATCA
>SJYC01095396.1:0-33424 GCA_006408675.1 Madoqua kirkii
GTGTGTGTGTGTGTGTGTGTGTGTGTGTGTGTGTGTTTGACACAGAGCCGCACAAGCTGTTTCTGTGTTTTGGACACGACTTCTCCGTGGGCATCTTGGTTTGCAAAGATGGTTTGCCATTCTGAGCCTTATCTTTTTGTGTGGGACTCCCCGTGCTGTGCAAATTCTTTTGCGGTTAACTGTGTCCTGTTTTCTTACTTCTGGTGTATATTTCATCACTCTGAGTGGATGGCAAGGCTGTCCTCACTGTATTTGCCTCCAGAAGCTCACAGTCTGGGTCCTGTGATTTAGACCTCGGGCTTTCCTGAAGTGCGTCTTTGTGTACGGTCTTGGGGAATACTCCCGTTTCCTTCTTGCTTTCATTGTCTCAGGCGCCCCCTACGCTGTCCCGTGTGACGCCCATCACCTGTCTGGATTCCCAGCATCCCTGGAGGAGGGTCCCCCGCTCTTCCACCTCGTCTGCGGCCTTGGATGTGTGCCGAGGGCTTGACCATGAACATTCTCAGCTGTGTGAGGCGATACCTCGCTGGAATTCCATCTGCCTCTCCTTTATAATTCCTGGTGCCCAGCACTTCTCAGGAATCCAATGCAACCTCTATAGTTTCTTGGAAGAAACATCCATTTCTATCTCTGGCCCCCTTTTTTTTCATGGGTTAGTTGTGTTTTTGACACTGAGGTGCAGGAGCTGTTTGTATGTTTTGGAGACGAATTTCTGGCAGGTATGTTCGTTTGAAAATGATCCTCCCCCCCCGCCCCCCACCACAGTTTTAGGGATTTCTCTTTCCTGGAGGGTGTCCTGGCTGTGGAAATGCTTTTAAGGTTAATTAGGTCCTGTTCTCATTTTGGGTTTAGTTTTCATTCTTGTAAGTGAAAGTCGCTCAGTCGTGTCTGACTCTCTTCGGCCCCGTGGACTGTAGACTGTAGATTGTCCAGGCCAGAATCCTGGAGTGGGTGGCCTTTCCCTCCTCCAGGGGATCTTCCCGACCCAGGGATGGAACCCAGGTCTCCTGCACTGCAGGCGGATTCTTTACCAGCTGAGCCACCAGGGAAGCCCAAGAATCCTGGAGATGGGTAGCCTATCCCCTTCTCCAGGGGATCTTCCTGACCCAGGAATCGAACCAGGAGTCTCCCGCATTGTGTGCAGATTCTTTAGCAGCTAAGACACCATTTGGTTGAGTTGAAGTCGCTCAGTCATGTCCGACCCTTTGCGACCCCATGAACTGCAATCTGCCAGGCTCCTCCGTCCATGGGATTTTCCAGGCAATAGTACTGGAGTGGACTGCCATTTCGGGGAAGCCCCATTATTCTAAGGGGTGGGTGTCAAAATGTGTCCCACGTGTATTTCCCCTGAGAATTGCACAGAGCCTGTCCGCCCATCTAGGTCTTGGACTGTTCGCAGATTCTTCATGCGTGTGGTGTTACGGGGCGTTCTGATTGCCTTCTCTCTCTCTCTCTTTTAATTGTTTGAGGAGCATCCACACTGTTATCCATAGTGCTTGGCACCGTCTGCATTCCCCGGGGGCGAGGAGGAGAATGCTGTTTCCTCCGCAGACTCTTCAGCACTGTTTGTGGAGGTATTTACAGCGGCCATTCTGACCGGGGCCAAGTGACTCTGCACTGAAGTCTGGTTTGCCTCGCGCTAGGAATCCCAGATGCTGCGCGTTCTTCATCCCGGCAAAGTGGTTCCATTGTGCTAAGCACTCCTGGCCTCTTTCTCCTTTTGCGGCTGAGCCACACTGCCCGGTGGTGCACAGCATGGCTTCTTCATCTGCCCCACACTCCACGCCCTCCTCACCTGCGCCTCTGTCGATGGACAGCTAGGTTGCTTCCACGTCTTGAATGTTGTGACTAGTGTTGCTATGATCATCGAGGTGCCTCTATCTTTTCAAATTATGGTTTTCTCCAGGTATATGCCTCGAAGTGAGATTGCTGGGCTGTGAGTTCAGTTCAGTTGCTCAGTCGTGTCCGACTCTTTTCGACACCCTAGACTGCAGCATGCCAGGCCTCCCTGTCCATCACCAGCTCCCGGAGTTCACCCAAACTCATCTCCATTGAGTCAGTGATGCCATCCAGCCATCTCATCCTCTGTCATCCCCTTCTCCTCCTGCCCTCAATTTTTCCCAGCATCAGGGTCTTTCCCAATGAGCCAGCTCTTCGCATCCGGTGGCCAAAGTATTGGAGCTTCAGCTTCACCATCAGTCCTTCCAGTGAATATTCAGGACTGATCTCCTTCAGGGTGGACTGGTTGGATCTCCTTGCAGTCCAAGGGACTCTCAAGAGTCTTCTCCAACACCACAGCTCAAAAGCATCAATTCTTTGGCGATCAGCCTTCTTCATAGTCCAACTCTCACATCCATACATGACCACTGGAAAAACCATAGCCTTGACTAGATGGACTTTAGTCGGCAAAGTGATGTTTCTGCTTTTCAATATGCTATCTAGGTTGGTCACAACTTTCTTTCCAAGGAGCAAGCGTCTTTTAATTTCATAGCTGCAGTCACCATCTGCAGTGATTTTGGAGCCCCCCCAAAAATAAAGTCTGACACTTTCCACTGTTTCCTCATCTATTTCCCATGAAGTGATGGGACCGGATGCCATGATCTTAGTTTTCTGAACGTTGACCTCAAATAAGCCAACGTTTTCGCTCTCCTCTTTCATTTTCATCAAGAGGCTTTTTAGCTCCTCTTCACTTTCTGCCATAAGGGTGGTGTCATCTGCATATCGGAGGTTATTGATATCTCTCCCGGCAATGTTGACTCCAGCTGGTGCTTCCTCCAGCCCAGCGTTTCTCCTGATGTACTCTGCATAGAAGTTAAAGAAGCAGGGTGACAATACACAGCCTTGGCAGACTCCTTTCCCGATTTGGAACCCGTCTGTTGTTCCCTTCCCTAGTGTTTGACTGTGTTGCGATCATTTCCTGTGATTTGCTCTTCATGAGTGCAGGTTAAAGGTGCCTGTTGCCACTGGCTTCGTGGTCATCCGCCCGGTTTTGAGTTCTTGTTCGTGGCCACCCCTAGGAGACTTCTAGGAGCTCGGTAGTACTTGGAGCCCTGCAGAGCTGGGGAATGTTAAGAACCCGGCAACACAGCTTTTATAGCCGCTGTTAACACACACGGCCACAAGGTGGCAGCAATAGTCCAGGCAATGCCCCCCCACCCGTCCTTCCTTCTTTCCTTGTCGCTTTAAATTGGAGTCGAGCTGAGGATCGGAGAAGGCGATGGCCCCCCACTCCAGTCCTCTTGCCCGGAGAATCCCATGGACAGAGGAGCCTGGCGGGCTACAGTCTCTGGGGTTGCAAGGAGGCAGACAGGACTGAGATGTGAACACTCTCTAAGTTTGTGAGTGTGCTTCTATCGGTAAAATGGTCGATTTGCACGGATTTCCAGTCTGTGCCTGTCGGTGGTATAGTGCCTGTCTTTCTCTCTCTGAGTTCCTGTGCTTAGTATAATAGCCACTCTCTCCATCCACGCTGCCATCAATGGCAGTAACCTGTCCTTTTTCTTGGCTGCGCAATACTCCAGTAGAAAAGTGAGGCACTCGTTTGATCCGTCCAGAATGAGCAGGGAAATCCTCTGGGGGAAGCTGTGGAAAGAGACAGGCCTGGGCTTTGCAGGCAGCAGCAGTGTGAGCTGTGGGCGACTCGTCAGATGATGGATGACGCCACAGGGGCGAGACCGTGCTGGTGACGTCGTGACAACAAGTCGGACGATGCTGATGGCTTGCTGACTGTCTGCAGTGTGTGGGGGCTGCTCCCCGGGTGGGGCAGGGAAAGCAGCAAGGATTAAGGGGGGAGGGTGTCAAACTGCTGAGGGTCCTGGGACCTGGGGCCTGCTCGGCACCCTATATATTTTTCCTTATCTCCTGACTGCCCCACTGACTCCAAAACCACAGAGCAGCCTCTGCAGAGGGTGAGGGGAGAGAGGCGGTGCATCGAATTTTAGGGTCCACGTATTTGTGACGTCACGTGGTATCTGTCTCTCTCTGTCTGACGAACGTCACTGAGCGCACCGTTTGGTGCTTTTTCACGGCTGCGCAATTTCCCACTGTATCCGTGTGCGACATCTTCTCTATCCATACCTCTGTCGATGGACCTTTAGGTTGAGGTTATCTTATAAAAGCAGATTTCCCTGACTGTGGGATGTTCACGCTGCTGGCATCTGGAGCGAGGTCTCCATTTCCTCACCCGGGTGGCCCCCGGAAACGTCTCCCACAGGCAGAGATGGGCACGTCTTCCCGCAGCATCTGCCCAGGGTCTTCCTCAGCCTGGCCGTCGTCTGCCCTTGGGCTCAGAGTCTACAGGGAAGGTTGGGGTGTGGGTTGGTCCAGCCAGGAAGGCGCCTTAGACGCAGGGCTTTGTGAGTGAGCCTGTCGCCATGGAGACCAGCCTGTGGGTTCCGCCCAGGTCCGGGGGTGTCACACTCCATGTCCTCTTGCAGGCGGTTCTGGGGCTCTGGCCAAGGTGTGCGTGTCCCTGTACCCGGGATGTCGGGTCATCGTGTTTGACATCCCAGGAGTGGTGCAGATGGCAAAGAGACATTTCTCGGCCTGGGAGGATGAGCGGATCAGCTTCCATGAAGGTGCGTGTCTGGATCACTGTCTGTCCACGGGGAAACAGATGGGTCCTGGTGGGCTGGGGAGACGGAGACACTGGGCGTTCAGCGTGGCCTTCTGGACCGTCCAAATACACCCCCCTTAAAACGGAGCTTCCAGGTGGCTCAGTGGTAAGGAATCCGCCTGGCAGGGCAGAAGACTCGAGAGACGAAGGTTCAGTCCCCGGGTCAGGAAGATCCCCTGGAGAAAGAAAGGGCAGCCCACTCCAGCGCTCTTGCCTGCAGAATCCCCATGGACAGAGGAGCCTGGTGTGGGCTACAGTCCACGGGGTCACGAAAGAGTCGGACACGCCTGACCGCACGGGCATTTAAACCTCGAACGGTGATGCAGGAAGGCTGGGGAAAGGCGGGAGGCTCTTGTTTCCTTGCAGTTAATTCCTTGCTGAGTGTTGCACTGAGTTCAGTGTGTCTCCTCACCCAGAGTTTGTAAACAGGACTTTAGGAAATAAGGTGTTTGCAGAGGTGATGGAGTGAAGGGTCTGAGATGAGGTTCCTCCTGGCTGGGGGTGGGCCTAAACCCAGGGACAGGGTCCTCGTAAGACACAGGAGAGGAGAGACACGGACGCAGCGGAGAAGCCACGTGGAGACGGAGGCGGAGACGGGAGGGAGGCAGCCCCCAGCCCAGGCACGGACACCCGGAGCCCCTGGAAGCCGGAAGAGGCAGGAAGGACCCTCCCCTGGACTCTGCAGAGAGTTCAGCCCTGGGACCCCTTGACCTCGGACGTCTGGTCTCCAGGACTCGGGGAGGACGGGTGTCCTGGTCTCTGGGCGTTTCTTACTGCCGTCCCGGGAAACTCACGTAGGTATGTACAACCAGCTCGCGTACGAGTCGCAGTGAGTGGCGTGGGTTGAAGGCAAGTGAGGGGGCAGTTATTGACTGAAAAGACACAAGCTCCTCAGACGTCCCAAGGCTCAGAAACCACGGCAGCTTTGCCGACCGCTGCGAGGGACTCGTGGTTGCCTTGGAAACGTGGGGCGCCGTTCCCGGCTGCGGGCTGTCACTTCGGTACCCAGGTCTGAGCTCAGACACCCCGCACCTCCGTGTGTAGACGCCCCTGGCTGTTCATGCCTCTTTTTCTCTGCTGTCTCGGGAGGAAGACAGCAGGTGGGGGTCTCCTTTCTGTCCACTCTGCGCTCTGCCAAGAACTCCCTATTATAATTATGATTATTGTTATGATTTCGGCCATGAGATGCAGCTGGTGGGATCTTAGTTGCCTGCCTGGGGGCTGAACCTGTTTTCTTGGTAATGAAAGCACGGAGTCCTAACCACTGGACAACAGGGGAATTAACTCCTCGTTTTATTTTTTTAAAAAGTTCACCTCCAAGTTCAGGGCATCTCAAGGGACAGGCCATCCAGGGCCGATGCGAGGGGTGGGGGGGACTCTAACCCGGGTGAAAGGTCAGCTCCTTTCCAATGACTCTGCGTCCGACAGGTGGATTTCAAGGTGTGCCAGACTGTGTCCTTGAAGGACTGGATGCTGCCTTTATCTAAAATTCTTAAATTTAGATAATCAGGAAGTTTTCTTTTTCGGGGGTTGCAGGGAATGAGGGTCTTTATGTTGGATTTTTTTTTAACCGTTGAATTAAAATATACTGAATCAGAATGACTGAGTTTGGGGAGCACCTCTTCGATTTTGTGCTCAGAAGGAGGAGCTCGCGTGATCCTAATTGTTTTGAAGGACTGGATGCTGCCTTTATCTAAAATTCTTAAATTTAGATAATCAGGAAGTTTTCTTTTTCGGGGGTTGCAGGGAATGAGGGTCTTTATGTTGGATTTTTTTTTAACCGTTGAATTAAAATATACTGAATCAGAATGACTGAGTTTGGGGAGCCCCTCTTCGATTTTGTGCTCAGAAGGAGGAGCTCAGCGTGATCCTAATTGTGGTTAAGATGCCCTGTAGGGCATCTTCTTGGAGATGTTAACCACCTCTAGGGCGTCTCCTTGGAGATACACATGCTGATGGTGTTAGTTCTGTGCCTCACCTGGGGAATGGGGCAAAGGAGACTTTGGGGGACTTCCTTGTGGCCCAAGAGGCTAAGACTGGGAGCTTCCAGTACGGGGGTCCCTGGTTCCTCTCCTGGTCCAGGAGCTGAGTTCCTGCATGCTGCAAGACCCAGTGCAAGAGAGAAAGAAAGGGGCGGCGGAAGGAAGGCCGAGAAAGAGAAAAGAGAAGAAAGAAAAAGAGACGAAGAAAAAAGAAACCAGGAAAGACACGACCCGTCCCATTGGCTTAAAGAAAAAAGAGTAGAAAAAGAAGCAGGCTTTGGAAGCTGGGAAAACGAGATGGACGCGACACGAAACGAGATGGACGCGACACGAAAGCGTTCGTTGCCCAGTCGTGTGAGACTCCTTGCAACGCACAGACTGTAGCCCGCCAGGCTCCTCTGTCCACGGGGATGCTCCAGTCGAGAATGCTGGAGTGGGTTGCCGTGCCCTCCTCCAGGGGGAATCTGCCCCACCCAGGGGTCCAACCCTGGGCTCCTGTGTTGCAGACGGATTCTCGACCATCTGAGCCCCCTGGGAAGCCCAGGAAGGCTGGGGACCGCTGTGTTAAGGGTGCTATTTACACGCCAGTTTCTGAAATCGAGTAAAAATAAAGCGGTCGTCCAGAGCTGATGCGGAAAGGGGGTCTGCAGGGAGTATCCCGTCGTTCAGAGTCGTCTGTTTCGGGAGGTCAGCAGCTGGGGAATCCGGGGGCAGGTCTGCGTGTGCAAGTGACCCGCCTCGCTGGGCGCAGGTGTGCTCACGTGGAATCGAGAGGCAGGCTGACAAGAGGCCCCCGCGCCTGTGTTGCAGGGGATTTCTTCAAAGACGCCCTCCCGGAGGCGGACCTGTATATCCTGGCCAGGGTCCTGCACGACTGGACCGACGCCAAGTGCTGCCACCTGCTGCAGAGACTCTCTCAGGCCTGCAGGACAGGTAGGTGGCGGGGGCGCCGGGCAACGGGCTGGGGCTCCGCTCAGGGCAGAGGCACCGCTGTCCCGATGCGACGAGGGCTCGCGAAGCCCGTCACGGGGACGCCGACGCGCCTCTGTGTGTGAGGAGGCCGGAGTCCCGGCCGGCCTCTGGAGGCTGCCTTCCTGTTCGAGACATCACCACGTCTCCGGCCCCCTCGTATCATCTCTCTTTTTTTGCCACTCTCTTCCATTGCCCGCCCTGCAAAATTGCGGTTCTCAAAGGACGGCGTCATTTTCAGAAGTAAGGTCGTTCATGGAGGGTTGTGTCTAGAGCCCTTCGGTGGGGGAGCTCTAGGAAGTGTGTTGAGCAAAAGTGAATCATTTTCGTTTCGGTGCGTCCTGAAGTTACTTGATGGTGAGTGTCGTGAGTGTTTTTTTGTTTTCACTTTGTGTAGAGAGATGTTTGAAACCTCGGTCCTTTAAATTTATTTTTGCTGATTCATTTCTTTAGCTGTGTTCGGCCTTAGCCACGACACTGGAGATCTTCTGTCTTCGTTGTGGGATATGGGATCTTTCGCTGTGGCTTCCAAACTGTTAGGTGTGGTTTCCTGACCAGACGTGGAACCCAGGTCCCCTGGTTTGAGCGTTCAGAGTTAGCCAGCGGACCTCTGAGGACGTCCCTCAATGGCCCCTAATATCATTATTATTATTTGTTTGCCTTGTTCTGGTCCATACCTGATGTCATCCAAAAGGAACAAAAAGCAAGGTTAGTACAAACAGGAAAATTGCCAAGGAACGGATATGTATGTATCCGCAGCCTGGAGAATCCCACGGACCGAGGAGCCTGGCGGGCTGCAGTCCGTGGGGTCGCACAGAGTCAGACACAGCTCAAGCGACGCAGCACACAGCCACATACGGCTATGCCCTTTGCTGTGTGGCAGAGACAAACGCAACCTTGTAAAGAAGCTAGATGTCCATAAAAAATGACTTAAAAGAAGAAAAAAAAGAGAAAGTTGCCAAGCGGCGTAGTTTTTCCATTTAGCATATGCAAGGCTCGGGGTCTCCAAGGTCCGGGAAACGATGAGTTTCCCCCGCAGGTGATGCTGTGTGGGCTCCGGTTCACTTCCTGTGTTTCAGTTCAGTCGCTCAGTCGTGTCTGACTCTTTGTGACCCCATGGACGGCAGCACGCCTGGCCTCCCTGTCCATCACCACCTCCCGGAGTTTGCTCAAACTCAAGCCTTTTGAGTCGGTGATGCCATCCAACCGTCTCATCCTGTGTCGTCCCCTTCTCCTCCTGCCTTCAATCTTTCCCAGCGTCAGGGTCTTTTCCAAGGAGTCAGCTCTTCCCATCAGGTGGCCGAAGGATTGGAGCCTGTGCACATATATATATGCACAAATCCCAGCTGGTGCTGTAGTAAAGACCTCAGCTATCAATGTAGGAAACGTAGGAGATGCGTGTTCGATCCCTGGGTCGGGAAGATCCCCTGGAGGAGGAAACGGCAACCCCCTCCAGTGTCCTTGCCTGGAGAGTCCCATGGACAGAGGAGCCTGGCGGGCTACATCCACGGGATCGCAGAGAGTCAGACACAACTGAGCGAGTGAAGCTTCGCATGTATAACACATAAAGCACTTTGCATTCACATTTAAAATTTATATATTAAGCATTTCCTTTTAAATAATAAACGAACACATGGATGTCAAGAATATAAAATAATAGTTACATACATTTTTTTATTTTTGGATACCCTTAAAAATAAATGTCATGAAAAATGTTAAAATGTAAAAAGTTTTAATATTAAAAGACTATATATTTACAGTAAAACTATATTACATTTGGGTATGTAGTTACATTACATTATGTGACAGTTGGTCAGCCATGCCGGACTCTTTGTGACCCCGTGGACTCTACAGTCCATGGAATTCTCCAGGCCAGAATACTGGAGTGGGTGGCCTATCCCTTCTTCAGCAGATCTTCCCTGACTCAGGGATCAAACCCAGGTCTCCCACATTGCGGGCGGATTCTTTACCAGCTGCGCCACCAGGGAAGCCCAAGAATATGGGAGTGGGTAGCCTATCCCTTCTCTGGCGGATCTTCCTGACCCAGGAGTTGAACCTGGGTCCCCTGCATTGCAGGCGGATTCCTTACTAACTGAGCTGTCAGGGACGCCCCTGTGTTTCTGGGTACGTATGTGTATGTATGTGCGTGTTACACGTGTTTGCATCTGTACATATATGTGCAGGAATACGTATCGACACCTTCAGATGTTGCGTGCATGTCCAAACACGGCCTTACAGAAGGCTCTCGTCTCTGGACAGCGCAGCGAGGAGAACCCCCCAGATCTGGAGGCAAAGCTCGTTTCCTCGCGTTCTTGCTGGTTGGAGGCCCCATGGCAGCCTCTCCCCACGAGCCTCCTACTGATGGCCAGCCCCACCGTGTCTGCATCGCAGCAACTTACGGCCCATGATGCACGGATCTGACTTTGATGTCTGGGGGAAGGAGTGTGGGCATCCCTCGCCTCGAGGTCCGTTGTCCGAAGAGGACCCAGGATGAGGTGACTTTCCTAGGAAGCCAGGAGAACGTGCCTTAGCACGTGGCGTTTGGTCTGAGAATCGCGTTAGAGTGGGTCTGATGTTTACTTTGATCGCTTGCTTGGCACACACGCGTTTGTGCTTTCGGAGAAAATGACGTGACGCGTCGTTTCATGGACTTGTTTCTAAGCGACGACGCTGGTAAATAAGAAAGAGCGGTCGCGCGTCGTTTTCCAGGCCTGCGTTCCCGGCAACATGCGTTTTGAGGATCGATGGCCCTTTCCCCGCCTCCCTCCAGTCCCTGCCTCTGTTTTCATGTGGCTTCGCCTCTGTCCCTGCGTCTCTCCTCGTCTGTGTCTCATAAGGACCCTGTCCCGGCATGGCAACCCTCTCCGGCGTTTTTGCCTGGACGGTCCCACGGACATGAGGAGCCTGGTGGGGCTGCCGTCCACGGGGTGGGAAAGAGTCAGACACGGCCACAGCGACTGACCACGCTCCTGGTTACACCCCGTGCAGCAGAGGGGGTTGTGGGTAGACACAGCGCTGCTGAACCGTGTGAACGCTCCACGCCTACGTTCTGGGAGCTGGGAGGGAAGACGGGACGAAGGCTGAGTGTCCTAGGCCAGAGTCTGTCCCAGGGGGTCCTAGGTCAGGGTCTCTCCCAGGGGGTCCTAGGTCAGGGTCTGTCCCAGGGGGGGCCTAGGCCAGGGTCTCTCCCAGGGGGGTCCTAGGTCAGGGTCTGTCCCAGGGGGGCCCTAGGTCAGGGTCTGTCCCAGGGGGTCCTAGGTCAGGGTCTGTCCCAGGGGGGCCCTAGGTCAGGGTCTGTCCCAGGGGGGCCCTAGGTCAGGGTCTGTCCCAGGGGGTCCTAGGTCAGGATCTGTCCCAGGG
The DNA here is from genome assembly GCA_006408675.1 of Madoqua kirkii. NCBI lineage: Eukaryota > Metazoa > Chordata > Mammalia > Artiodactyla > Bovidae > Madoqua > Madoqua kirkii. The sequence goes on from SJYC01095396.1 coordinate 10,927, forward strand.
GGGCCCTAGGTCAGGGTCTGTCCCAGGGGGGGCCTAGGTCAGGGTCTGTCCCAGGGGGTCCTAGGTCAGGGTCTGTCCCAGGGGGGCCCTAGGTCAGGGTCTGTCCCAGGGGGTCCTAGGTCAGGCTCTGTCCCAGGGGGGTCCTAGGTCAGGCTCTGTCCCAGGGGCTCTTAGGTCAGGGTCTGTCCCATGCGGGGGCCTAGGTCAGGCTCTGTCTCAGGGGGGCCTAGGTCAGGCTCTGTCCCAGGGGGGTCCTAGGTCAGGGTCCATCTTGCAGGGGAGGGTGGGAGCTGCCCAGAGCTGTGGGCTAATCTGCGCGGCGGGTGTGTGGGCAGGAAGCCGGGCAAGGAGAGGGTGCACAGCAGGTCCTGGGTCCGGGCTGACCCTTGCTCAACCCCTCACCCTCCCCGCGGCAGGTGGCGGCATCCTGGTCATCGAGAGCCTCCTGGACGCGGACGGGCGGGGCCCCCTGACCACGCTGCTGTACTCGCTGAACATGCTGGTGCAGACCGAGGGCCGCGAGCGGACCCCCGCCCAGTACCACGCGCTCCTGGCCCCCGCCGGCTTCCGCAACGTGCGGTGCCGGAGGACGGGGGGCACCTACGACGCTATCTTGGCCAGGAAGTGAGGCCTGCAGCGTGTGACCCCCGTCACGACGCCTTGCCCGCAGTGAAGAGACGGTGTCGGTCACATTTCGCTCCTGCCTTCTCTTCTTCTTTTTCCCCCTTGTTGTCCATCTATTTTACGCTTTTCGTGTTTTTCTGCCCTGTCGAGGGGTATGAGGTTTATGCCCACGGATGGGCACTTTGCATTTTCTCTTGCTTTCTGTCATTATCCTTATTTTCATTGGATTCCGGTCCATTCTATTTTGCTTCCTTCCTGTGATGGAGTGAAGGGTCTGAGATGAGGTTCCTCCTGGATGCGGGTGGCCCTAATCCCAGGGACGGGGTCCTTGTAAGACACACAAGAGGAGAGACACGGACCGAGAGGAGAAGCCACGTGGAGACGAGGCGAAGACGGGAGGGAGGCGGCCACCAGCCCAGGACGGACGCCCGGAGCCCCCGGAAGCCGGATCAGGCGGGAAGGACTTCCATGGAGCCTCTGCAGGCAGCCCGGCCCTGGGACGCCTTGACCTCAGACGTCTGGTCTCCAGGACTCGGGGAGGGTGGATGTCTGTGGTTTTAAGTCATGATCCCGTTTGACATTGGTTGTTTTGGCCGACCCAGGACACTCATATACAAGGTAATGGATAGATCGTGGACACATCTCAAATGGTTTAAGACTGAAAACGCAGAAAAGAGTTTCTGGTCTGTGTTGCAGCGTAGAGTCCAAGGGGTCTGTCATGAGGTCTGTTAATATCGACTGCTTAGCAGCTTTCTGATGCACAATAAATACAGCGGCATGAACTGCCGCCACCCCCTGCGCGTCGTGTGGCTTCTACCTGGAAGTCTATGCCTCTGACCTCTTTCCCCGTTTAGTTCACCTCCCACCCCCTCACCTGAGGCAGCAAGCTGTCTGCGTCTGTGAGGTTGTTTCCAAGGTGGCCATTCCCTCCTCCAGGGGGTCGTCCAAGGTGGCCCTTCCCTCCTCCAGGGGGTCGTCCAAGGTGGCCCTTCCCTCCTCCAGGGGGCCGTCCAAGGTGGCCCTTCCCTCCTCCAGGGGGCCGTCCAAGGTGGCCCTTCCCTCCTCCAGGGGGCCGTCCAAGGTGGCCCTTCCCTCCTCCAGGGGGCCGTCCAAGGTGGCCCTTCCCTCCTCCAGGGGGCCGTCCAAGGTGGCCCTTCCCTCCTCCAGGGGGCCGTCCAAGGTGGCCCTTCCCTCCTCCAGGGGGCCGTCCAAGGTGGCCCTTCCCTCCTCCAGGGGGCCGTCCAAGGTGGCCCTTCCCTCCTCCAGGGGGCCGTCCAAGGTGGCCCTTCCCTCCTCCAGGGGGCCGTCCAAGGTGGCCCTTCCCTCCTCCAGGGGGCCGTCCAAGGTGGCCCTTCCCTCCTCCAGGGGGCCGTCCAAGGTGGCCCTTCCCTCCTCCAGGGGGCCGTCCAAGGTGGCCCTTCCCTCCTCCAGGGGGCCGTCCAAGGTGGCCCTTCCCTCCTCCAGGGGGCCGTCCAAGGTGGCCCTTCCCTCCTCCAGGGGGCCGTCCAAGGTGGCCCTTCCCTCCTCCAGGGGGCCGTCCAAGGTGGCCCTTCCCTCCTCCAGGGGGCCGTCCAAGGTGGCCCTTCCCTCCTCCAGGGGGCCGTCCAAGGTGGCCCTTCCCTCCTCCAGGGGGCCGTCCAAGGTGGCCCTTCCCTCCTCCAGGGGGCCGTCCAAGGTGGCCCTTCCCTCCTCCAGGGGGCCGTCCAAGGTGGCCCTTCCCTCCTCCAGGGGGCCGTCCAAGGTGGCCCTTCCCTCCTCCAGGGGGCCGTCCAAGGTGGCCCTTCCCTCCTCCAGGGGGCCGTCCAAGGTGGCCCTTCCCTCCTCCAGGGGGCCGTCCAAGGTGGCCCTTCCCTCCTCCAGGGGGCCGTCCAAGGTGGCCCTTCCCTCCTCCAGGGGGCCGTCCAAGGTGGCCCTTCCCTCCTCCAGGGGGCCGTCCAAGGTGGCCCTTCCCTCCTCCAGGAGTCTTTCTGACCCAGGGATCGAGCCTGGGTCTCCTGCGTTGCAGGTGGATTCTATACCATCTGAGCCCCCAGGGAAGCCCATGACAACCTCTAGGTCCATCCGTGTGGCTGCCGATGGCTATATTCCACTCTTTTTCAGGGCAGCTGATGTTCTATTGCAGGTAACCCATCTTTAACCATTCCGCTGTCAACGGACAGCTCAGTGTGTTTCCACATCTTGACTGTTTTGTAAATTCATTTATCTTTTAGGCTCTGCACGTGAGCCATATGATCTACTGCGTTTGTCTTCCTCTGTCTGACTTACTTCCCTTTGCGTGAAAGCATTGGTTTATGCTCGCGTGTTTCACGGTGCCACAGCGTGTGTGGTGCGTGGGATCTTTCCGGACCGGAGATCAGGCCCGAGTCCGCTTTACTGGCAGGTGGGTTTTTAACCACTGGACGGCCGGGCACGTCCTGTTAGATATGTTTTATAATCAGGAGCCAGGCAAAACCTCATGTCACTTTTGAAGAGACGTTTGATCCTTGCTCTCGGCTGAGCTAGGCCTTTGCTGCCGTGTGGCTTCTCTGCGGTTGCGACGAGCCAGGGCTGTCCCCGTCTTCCGCTTCCCACCTGGGAGCGTCTTCTGTCTCGCCGCAGAGCACAGGAACTTCAGCAACTGCTGCCCGTGGGCTCAGTAGCTGTGACTCCCGGCTCTGGCGCCCGGGCTCATTGGCTGCGGTGCGTGCGCTTTGTGGCTCCAGTGACGTGTGGGGATCTTCCCGCAGACATCGCGCCTGGGTCTTCTGCGTTGGCAGGTGGATCCTCAGCCACTGCAGGTGGAGAGATGAGGCCGGATGAGGCCAGGAACCTGTCAAGCATCATGGTGCTTGCATTTACGTATATGTTTCCCCCGAATTGTGACCTCTGTGATCACCCCCGAGGGGCTGCACCCCAGAGGTGTCACTTCTCTGAGCTTCATGGTTTCCCCCGAATTGTCACTTCTCCGAGCTTCAGTCCCTCACCGTCCACCCGAAACCATCACAGTGTTGTCCATCGGCTGTATTTCAGTACAAAATAAAAATATTTTCCAGAAGTGTAGGAAGAAACACAGTGTACCCCTTGATGACACGCTAGGCTAATGGGCTGCTGTTCATTTCTTGTCCAGTCAGTAAGTCAAGCTTTACGCTTTGGGACCCCATGGACTGCAGCACGCCAGGCTTCCTGTCCTTCACTGTCTCCTAGAGCTTACTCAAACTCACGTCCGTCGAGTCGGTGATGCCATCCAACCATCTCAGCCTCTGTCGCCCCCTTCTCTTCCCGCCTTCAATCTTTCCCAGCATCAGGGCCTTTACAAACGAGTCAGCTCTTTGCATCAGGTGGGCAAAGGATTGGAGTTTCAGCTTCAACATCAGTCCTTCCAACGAACACCCAGGACTGATCTCCTTTAGGATGGACTGGTTGGATTTTCTTGCAGTCCAAGGGACTCTCAAGAGTCTTCTCCAGCACCACAGCTCAAAAGCATCCGTTCTTCGGTGTTCAGCTTTCTTTATGGTCCAGCTCTCACATGCACACACGACCGCTGGAAAAACCACAGCCTTGACTAGAGGGCCTTTGTCGGCAAAGGCATGTCTCTGCTGTTTAATACGCTGTCTGGGTTTGGATGGTGCCCGTTGAAGCGTCTTGGCCTCGTCGGATAGAGCGCACACTTGGAAACGCTGAGCCACGCGTTGCGGGTCGGCCAGGCGTGGCTGCTCTCCGGAGGTAACAGAGCTGACTGCCGAATCTGACCGCGGACAGGAGCGTTCCTCTGGGGGTTGCGTCCTGGAACCCCCGGGTGCCGCCTCTGTGCGGCTGGAATTGAATGTCATGCTGATGCAGCCACGGCAGAAAGATGCCTGGAGCTGGTGCCTGGGGGCACTCGTTTTGCTGGAGATATGGGTTGGAATTGGCTTCCTGTCTACTCACGTCTGACTTATGACTTCTAATAATTTCCCCGCTGTTCCGCCTGGAGACTGGAGTGGTGTAGGAATAGATGTACTTGTATCTGTGGGTCTATAGCGGCTGTTTATACGGCTGCCTGGCATGCTGCAGTCTGAGGGCTTGTGAAGAGGCAGATGTGACTCGGCGACCCAACAAAAGCAACAATAACAACATACTACCACACAGAAAACAGATGTGCGTCTGTCTGTACATACCTGTGTGTGTGTGTGCGTGTGTGTACACACCTGCATGTGTGTGTGTGTGTGTGTGTGTGTGTGTGTGTTCCTCCCCCTCCCCGCCCTTTGGAATCACAAGTCTGTTCTCTCTGTCTGTCTGGCTAAACGCATACAGAGATAGCTAAGCTCCAGAGGCAGTTTTCCCCCTTTGTCTCCACGGGGTCGCAAAGAGTCGGACACGACCGAAGCAGCTAGAACATTTTTATCTGCTCGCAGGACGTGGGGCTTGAGCGGGAAAAAGGGATCCCTGTCTGCATGCAGGGATGTGTCTGCCTTTGTACAAATGGGCCGTTTACCTGTTTTGCCTGAAGCTGAAAAACTCCAGTACCTTCGCCCACCTGATGGGAAGAGCCGGACTCCTTGGAAAAGACCCTGAAGCTGGGAAAGATTGAAGGCGGGAGGAGAAGGGGACGACAGAGGAGGAGACGGTTGGATGGCATCACCGACTCGCTGGACATGAGTTTGAGTAGACTCCAGGAATTGGTGATGGACAGGGAGGCCTGGCGTGCTTCGGTCCACGGGGTTGCAGAGAGTTGGACGTGACGGAATGACCGAACAACAGAAACAGAAATTCTGTGCCTAGAGGGTCCTAGAAATGCCATCAGTGCCTCCGTGATGGAAAGCAGGTTGCCCAGGGCAGGGGAGACACTGGCCGGAGGGGGAAACGGGGGAGTGATGCTTGGGGCCTCTTCCTGGTTAGCCCTTTGAGGGTCTTCCCCTGGAGGACCGCCCTGCACTTGCTTTCCACCGAGGGGATGTCCTGGGCCTTTTAAGTCCCAGGGCGTGACATTGGCTGACTGTGAAGAGCCAGGTGAGGGAAAGGACCAGCTTCTGTGTGTCTGATGGAGCTCGGGGGTGGGGAGGTTGTTCTGATCCCCGTGGGGCTCAGGTGTTGACCTTGACTCCCCCGGGATGTCTGTGTTTCCTGCCTGCCCCTCACCTCTGGCCTCTGCCGCACGTTTCTCGGTTCAGTTCAGTCGCTCAGTCGTGTCCGACTCTGTGTGACCCCACGAACGGCAGCCCGCCAGGCCTCCCTGTCCATCACCACCTCCCGGAGCTTACCCAGAGTCACGTCCATCCAGTCGGTGATGCCATCCACCGTCTCCTCCTCTGTCGTCCCCTTCTCCTCCCGCCCTCAGTCTTTCCCAGCGTCAGGGTCTCTTCCAATGAGTCAGCTGTTTGCATCCGGTGGCCAGAGTATTGGAGTTTCAGTTTCAGCATCAGTCCTTCCAGTGAATATTCAGGACTGACTTCCTCTACGATAGAAAGACAATTTCTCAAGGCCCCTCTGAGTTCATCCTCAGCGACTTCACTGAGGCTTCCTGAGCAGATGAACCTGGACTGAGTCAGACACACACAGCTTTGCTCTGCTGATTCTGCTGGGTCCTGGGTGCTCTTGAGGACCGTGAAGTGAAGTGAAGTGAAGTTGCTCAGCCGTGTCCGACTCTTTACGACCCCATGGACTGTGCCCTATCAGGCTCCTCTGTCCATGGGATTTTCCAGGCGAGTATACTGGAGTGGGTTGCCATTTCCTTCTCCAGGGATCTTCCCCACCCGGGGATCCAACCCGGGTCTCCCGCGTTGCAGGCAGACGCTTTTCCCGTCTGAGGTACCACCCACACCCCAGTTTACACAGGAGATGAGGATGGTCCAGACCAGAGGTCCCCAGCCTTTTCGGCACCAGGGACCAGTTTCGTGGAGGACAGTGTTTCCATGAACCCTCAGGCTGGATTCTCCAGGCAAGGATACTGCAGTGGGTTGCCACGCCCTTCTCCAGGGGATCTGCCCCATCCAGGGATGTGAGCAGTGTCTCCTGCACTGTATATAAATCAGGTTTATAAATATGTGACATACATTTCATTGGCTCCTCTGCCCATGGGATGCTCCAGGCAACAATACTGGAGTGGGTTGCCAGGCCCTCCTCCGGGGAATCTTCCCCACCCAGGGATCACCCCCGAGTCTCCTGAATTGCAGGCGGATTCTTTACAGTCTGAGCCAGCGAGGAAGGTCAGCAAGTGTCCGACGCTCTGGAAATTAGCCTGTGGCTGAAACAGAGGTGCTCAGCTACGTTGTCTGCGTTTCCGGTGGATTCTGTACCAGCTGAGCCACTGGGGACGCCTTGCTTTTTTTGCTTGTTTGTTTGGGTTTTTTTTTGCAGTTTATTTCTGCTATTACATCAGCGCCACCTCATAGCATCCTTCAGGCATCAGATCCCGGAGGCTGGGGACCCTTGGTCCAGACTGGTGGGATGGAGGAGTCCCTGTTCCATTCTCCCTGTGTTGGTTCATGGGTCCCCTTCCAGCGTAGCTGAACACCTTCCGTTTCTGCCGCATGCTAATTTCCAGAGCGTCGGACACTTCCTGAGCTTCCGGGCTGGCTCAGAGGGTGAAGGATCCGCCTGCAATTCAAGAGACTCGGGGGTGATCCCTGGGTGGGGAAAATCCCCTGGAGGCGGGCATGGCAACCCACTCTGGTATCGTTGCCCGGAGAATCCCGTGGACAGGGAAGCCTGGAGGGCTACAGTCCACGGGGTCGCAGAGAGTCGGACTCGACTGAGCGAGTGAACACCGAGATGCGTCCTTTCAGGTTCTTTGCTCCCCTGTTTGTAACCTTCGCCGCCTGCAGCGGTTCATTTTCTCCCTTTCTTCATTTCTGTTTGAGCCATCCACTCTCGCCTGCTATTTTTTACCTCCTGAATAAGCAGGGTTATTTATATACGGAGAAGCGGAGCCACATTATTTGAAAAAAATAAAAGGAGAAGCCGTTACCTCAGACCCAGGTTTGGGGCATTTGTAAAACTCAGAAGGAAAATGAGCGTCGGGCCGTACCTGCTTCGACGGAGGGTTCGTGCAGACCGAGCTCGTGGCTTCCGGGAACGTGTGCGTGAGGGCAGGGCCAGCCGGGCTTCTGAGCCTGATTTCTGTTTCTGGGGCTTTGGAGAGAGGGGTGGTCCTCCTTGTTCGCTGGCCGGCTGGGTTGCCACGGAGAGCTCAAGCTTATTGATGGATCAGGTGGTTAAGATACGGCAGCGCTGGGATGCTTCTCAACTGTGCTGCTGGAGAAGACTTTTTAAAGAAACATGTAATTAGTTTACAGTGTTGTGATGATTTGGGCCACGTGTCAGCATGAGCCGGTCATAGGCACACCTGTGTCCCCTGCATTCTTGACTCCCTTCCCAGCTCCCTCCCCACCCCGTCCCCGCACAGGTCACAGAGCTCCGGCTTCGGGTGCCCTGAATCATGCATCGCACTTGCCCCGGTCAGCTCCTCGGCCTTATGCTAACATACATGTGTCAATCCCATTCTCTTCAATCATCCCACCCTCGCCCTCTCCCAGAGAGTCCAAAAGCCTGTTCTATATGTCTGGGTCTCTTCTGCTATCTCACATACAGGGTTATCGTGACCATCTTTCTAAATTCCACGTATATGTGTCCGTATACTGTATTGGTGCTTTTCTTTCTGGCTTACCTCACTCTGTATAATTGGCTCCAGTTTCATCCGCCTCATTAGGACTGATTCAAATGCGTTCCATTAATGGCTGAGGAATACTCCATTGTGTATATGCACCACATGTTTCTTATCCATTCGTCTGCTGATGGACATCCAGGTTGCTTCCACGTCCTGGCTATTATAAACAGTGCTTCGATGAACATTGGGGTCCACGTGTCTCTTTCAATTCTGGTTTCCTCAAGGTATATGCCCAGCAGTGGGATTGCTGGGTTGTATGGCAGTTTTATTCCTGGTTTTTAAAGGAGTCTTCATACTATTTTCATGAGAGTCCCTTGGACTGCAAGGAGATCCAACCAGTCCATCCTAAACGGAATCAGTCCTGAATATTCACTGGAAGGACTGATGCTGAAGCTGAAACTCCAATCCTCTGGCCACCTGATACGAAGAACTGACTCACTGGAAAAGACCCTGATGCTGGGGAAGATTGAAGGTGGGAGGAGAAGGAGGTGACAGAGGATGAGGTGGTTGGATGGCATCACTGATTCAGACATGAGTTTGAGTGAGCTCCGGGAGTTGGTGACGGACAGGGAGGCCTGGCGTGCTGCAGTCCATGGGGTCTCAAAGAGGCGGGCACGACTGAGCAGCTAAGCAACCGCCAGAAGATGTCCTGGGTTCGGTGGGCATCCCCCCAAACGTGTGCATAAGTTTATCTCCAGAATCCGTGACAGTGACCTCGTTTAGAGACACGGTCTCTGCGGACGTTATTAATCGAAGGATCTCCAGACGATGTCTTCAGGGTTATCTGGTCAGGGGACATAACAGGTTTCTATCGTGTTCCCGTTAGTCTTGCCTACAGATTTGGGCTAGGCCTCAGAAACATCTCAGGACTAAGCGTCAACTTATGAAAAATTGCACAACGTGAGACGTTCGAGTTACGTTTTATTCGGGGGCCAAATGAGGACTGCATCCCGGGAAAGAGCCTCCCAGATAGCTCTGAGAAGTTGCTCCGAAGAGGTGACGGTCAGTGTCCATGTGATTCTGGTGAAGGGAGAGTTCACGCAAATGTTTCTCTTTGCAGAGAGTCTTCTGCTGGTCAGCAGGAGTTGATGTCTTCTCACCATGAAGCGATTTAGTGCTTTTCCAGATATGACAAGATGCAAGAGCTGGCTTCATAACATCGGCTCCTGAAAACATCCAACTCTGTGAAGACCTGTCCAGCCAATCTTTCCCAGAGTGAAGATGCCTGGTGTCTGCTCTGAGCCCCTTTCGGGGGGTGTTGAAGGTCAGCAGCTGATTTAATCGCTGTAGAGGTGGAAGGCAGGTGCCCGTTTGTAGTGGGCAAAGCACAAGGAACCAGGTTGTTTTGTTGGTTTGTTTAGTGGGAAGAAAATCCTGCATCAGTGGCCGAACCAGCTGGGCACAATCGTCCCGCTCTCCCTGCAGGCGAGACCCGTTGTTCTGGTCAGTTCAGTGGCCTCAGTCGGGTCCAACTGTCTTCGACCCCATGAATCGCAGCTCGCCAGCTCCCGGAGTCCACCCACACTCACGTCTATCAAGTGGGTGATGCCATCCAGCCCTCTCCTCCTCTGCCGTCCCCTTCTCCTCCCACCTTCGGCTTGTAGCCACGTTGGACAGAAGTGAGTGACCTGGGGACCCACTCCTTGCGGTTGGAGTTGAAGTGGGGGTGTCCTGGGGGGCTGAGCCCTTTACCCCCATGGGGTCTGCACTAAGTCAGCTCATATCAGGGTTGAACTGAATGCTAGGGCGCCCAGAAGGTATCCGAAGAGAACTGGGCCATTATGAGCAAACACCTCCTGCTGGCTGAACACTCTGCTCTTTTTTCCTGTAAGTGGTCTTCCTCTCTCATCAGAATTCTCTAGAACACCAGTTAGATCCTGTCTGTACTTGTTAACCACCTCCCACCGCCCTGCTTCTCGTAGCTGTTAGAAAAAAAGCTCAAATTGTCTTACTCCACTCCTTGCGGTTGGAGTTGAAGTGGGGGTGTCCTGGGGGGCTGAGCCCTTTACCCCCATGGGGTCTGCACTAAGTCAGCTCATATCAGGGTTGAACTGAATGCTAGGGCGCCCAGAAGGTATCCGAAGAGAACTGGGCCATTATGAGCAAACACCTCCTGCTGGCTGAACACTCTGCTCTTTTTTCCTGTAAGTGGTCTTCCTCTCTCATCAGAATTCTCTAGAACACCAGTTAGATCCTGTCTGTACTTGTTAACCACCTCCCACCGCCCTGCTTCTCGTAGCTGTTAGAAAAAAAGCTCAAATTGCCTTACCTGTCTGGGGGCCGGTGAAGGCGCGCGCGGCGATGGGTGGTCCCTGACGTAACGAGCACATTTAGAAAGTGAAAGTTGCCCAGCCGTGTCTGACTCTTTGTGACCCCATGGACTGTCCGTGGGATTCTCCGGGGCCAGGATACTGGAGTGGGTAGCCTTTCTCTTCTGCAGGGGATGTTCCCCACCCAGGGATGGAACCCAGGTCTCCCGCATTGCAGGCGGATTCTTTACCAGCTGAGCCACCAGGGAAACTAACAGTGCTTTGAGGCCGGTGAAAACAATGCTCAGAGTTCGTCTTGGGGTTTATTTTCTGTCTTCTGTTGCTTCAAGACCTGCTAAAAAAATAATTTTTTTTCTACTTCTATTTGACGAATAGAAAAGAGATTAAATAGATTAAATAGAAAAGGGATTAAAATATCTTGTGAGCATGCAGGAGCGGACCCGTTTGCTTTTGCAGGGCCGACGGTCACAGCGTGTGTAAATACGGGTCCTGTTTGTCAGGACAGGTGTGCCCCTGAAACGTCATGTTGCTTCTTGTGGAAGGAGAGCCACACACGTGATTAGTTTCCTTTGCACCGTGAGTTGCTTTCATGCCCTTGTTATAATGAGCTCTGTTCAGTTGTGTCTGACTCTTTGTGGCCCCCGTGGACTGTAGCCCGCCAGGCTCCTCTGTCCGTAAGATGCTCCTGGCAAGAATACTGGAGTGGGTTGCCATTTTCCCGACCCAGGGATCGAACGGGGGTCTCCCGTGTCTCCTCTGTTGCAGGCAGATTCTTTACCTGTTGAGCCTCCGGGAAGAACTCTATTATGAAAGGTTACAATACGTTGTTATAAGTGAGCACAGGTCAGGTGGTTTAAAACCACGGACAGGGAGGATGTATATCCTCCCCCAGCCCTGGAGACCAGACGTCTGAGGTCAGGGTGTCCCAGGGCTGAGCTCCCTGCAGAGTCTCCAGGGGAGGGTCCTCCCCACCTCTTCTAGCTTCTGGGGGCTCCGTCCCTGGGCCAGGGGCTCCGGGCGTCCGTCCCTGGGCTGGTGGCTGCCTGCCTCCCGTCTCCGCCTCCATCTCCACGTGGCTTCTCTGCTGCGTCTGTGTCTCTCCTCTTCTGTGTCTTTAAGGACCCCATCCTTGGGTTTAGGGCCACCCCCTTCCAGTAGGACCTCACCTCAGACCCTTCACTCCATCACACCTGCAGAGACCTCGTGTCCAGAGAAGGTCCTGTTCTGAGGTTCAGGCTAGCCCTAACACTTTGGGGTGGGGGGAGAGAATTCCATTGACGACAGCCTCCTCCAAGTAGCATGTGATACATCTTTTATTTGGATGAACGTCCACCCTTCACCTGCGATGAGTACCTTAATACACGTGGACAGTTTCCTCCCGAAAGCCTTGGTCCTCCTTTTGAAGGAGGAGTGTTGACACCTTTTATTTAGCATGGGCGAGACCCTCTCACTTTGTCAGCGGCCAGCAGTTCCCGTGAAACGCGGACATCGGAGTTGTTTCGGGTGAAGCCCATCTGGCGTGGACTGACCAGGCTTCCCAGCTCTCGGGGGCTCCGCCTTTGAGAAGCAGCCTCTGGATGTGGGTCGCCTTAACCACTGTGGGCTCGTGACCCAGGCCAATGCGTACAAAGAGTTGCCGTTTCAGAATCAGGGGCACTTGGATCCTAGGGGAGGAAAAAGAGGCATGTTGTTAGCACCCAGGTCCGGCCGTGCCAACGTTTGTGCGTTTGAGGAGTCGAGGGAAAGGTTGGAGGCACGCTGGGGTGCTGATCCTGGGACCAGCAGGGAAGATTTCCCACCAGATGGGTGTCCCGTGTGGCTCAGATGGGAACGAATCCAGCTGCAATGTGGGAGACCTGGGTTTGATCCATCCCTGGCTGGGGAAGATTCCCCTGGAGGAGGGCATGGCAGACCGCTCCGCTGTTCTTGCCTGGAGAATCCCATGGACAGAGGAGCCTGGGGAGCTTCCCAGTCCACGGGGTCGTAAAGAGCCGGACAAGACTGGGCGTGAGCTCAGCTCGCAGCCCTGCTTGCAGCTGCGTTATGTGTCTCCGGCCGTAGGACAGGCGTGAGGGCGCCTTGGGAGGCGTGGCCCGTTTGCCTTCTCCTTCCGAGCCTGTGCTGGTGTTGCTCAGAGTTTGCTCAGCCTCAGAGGATCGGCCCGTGTTTCCTGGCCGGCGCCGGAGCTCGGCTTCCCGCAGACACGGCCGAGCACCACGGCGCCCTCGTGGTTCCGGGGACGGCGGGAAAGAGAGAGGGAGGCTGTCTTCCCCTCGGGAGGAAGTGGCCGCGGGGGTGGAGGGAGGTGCTGAGTGCCTCGGCCACCTGCAGCTCACCCCAGGACACAGGCAGAGCCCGGGCGCCTGGAGGACACTCATGTCCTCGGGACGGGGGATCCCCAGCGTCTGGGATCCGGAGCCTGAGGGTCTGCGGTGGCAGCTGCCATGAGAATCATACACACCAAGCGCCTGATCGGTGTGACGTGCTCGGATCAGCCCGACACCATCCTCTGCCCGCATCGCTCCGTGAAAAACTGTCTTCTAGAAAGCGGCCCCTGGTGCCTAAAAGCTTGGGGACCACTGCGACGGAAGGATGGAGCCCCCTGCTTGGCTGTGGAGGCCTGTGAAGGGGGGTGGTCCCTGATGCTGTGTGTGTGTATCCAGGTTTTTGCCAGTCTCTGTGTGTGTGTGTGTATGTGTGTCTGTGTGTATCCAGCTTTTTGCCGGTGTCTGTATCTGTGTGTATCCAGGTTTTTGTGTGTCTCTGTATGTGTGTGTGTCTGTGTGTATCCAGGTTTTTGCCGGTCTCTGTGTGTGTGTGTGTGTGTGTGTGTGTGTGTGTATCCAGCTTTTTGTGTGTCTATGTGTGTGTCTGTGTGTATATATGTGTGTGCGTCTCTGTGTATGTGTGTGTCTGTGTGCCTCTACATTTAAGTGAGTCTGTGACCTTCATGCGTGTGTGTGTATGTGTGTGTGTGTGAGTGTATCCAGGTTTTTTTTTGTGTGTGTGTCTGTTTGTGTGTGTCTATGTGTATCGAGATTTTTATCTGTCTGTGTGTGTATGTGTATCTAGGTTTTTGTGTGTCTCTGTGTGTGTGTCTATGTGCCTCTACATTTAAGTCACTCTGTCATCTCTCTGTGTGTGTGTCTGTGTGTATCCAGGTTTTTGTGTGTGTCTATATGTGTGTGTGTATCCAGGTTTTTGTGTTTTTCTGTGTGTGTGTGTGTGTGTGTGTGTGCATCTAGGTTTTTGTGTGTCTCTGTGTGTGTGTGTGTCTGTGTGCCTCTACATTTAAGTGAGTCTGTGACCTTCATGTGTGTGTGTCTGTGTGTGTGTGTGTCTGTGGGCCTGTACATTTAAGTGAATCTGTGACCTTCATGTGTGTGTGTCCCTGTGTGTGTGTATGTGTGTCTGTGTGCCTCATCATTTGAGTGAGTCTGTGACGCTCATGTGTGTGTGTCTATGTGTGTGTGTGTCTGTGTGTATCCAGGTTTTTGTGTGTGTCTGTCTGTGTGTGTGTGTCTATGTGTATTGAGATTTTTATATCTCTGTGTGTGTGTGTGTATCCAGGTTTTTGTGTGTCTCTGTATGTGTGTGTGTCTGTGTGTATCCAGGTTTTTGCCGGTCTCTGTGTGTGTGTGTGTGTGTGTGTGTGTGTGTGTGTATCCAGCTTTTTGTGTGTCTATGTGTGTGTCTGTGTGTATATATGTGTGTGCGTCTCTGTGTATGTGTGTGTCTGTGTGCCTCTACATTTAAGTGAGTCTGTGACCTTCATGCGTGTGTGTGTATGTGTGTGTGTGTGAGTGTATCCAGGTTTTTTTTTGTGTGTGTGTCTGTTTGTGTGTGTCTATGTGTATCGAGATTTTTATCTGTCTGTGTGTGTATGTGTATCTAGGTTTTTGTGTGTCTCTGTGTGTGTGTCTATGTGCCTCTACATTTAAGTCACTCTGTCATCTCTCTGTGTGTGTGTCTGTGTGTATCCAGGTTTTTGTGTGTGTCTATATGTGTGTGTGTATCCAGGTTTTTGTGTTTTTCTGTGTGTGTGTGTGTGTGTGTGTGTGCATCTAGGTTTTTGTGTGTCTCTGTGTGTGTGTGTGTCTGTGTGCCTCTACATTTAAGTGAGTCTGTGACCTTCATGTGTGTGTGTCTGTGTGTGTGTGTGTCTGTGGGCCTGTACATTTAAGTGAATCTGTGACCTTCATGTGTGTGTGTCCCTGTGTGTGTGTATGTGTGTCTGTGTGCCTCATCATTTGAGTGAGTCTGTGACGCTCATGTGTGTGTGTCTATGTGTGTGTGTGTCTGTGTGTATCCAGGTTTTTGTGTGTGTCTGTCTGTGTGTGTGTGTCTATGTGTATTGAGATTTTTATATCTCTGTGTGTGTGTGTGTATCCAGGTTTTTGTGTGTCTCTGTGTGTGTGTCTGTGTGCCTCATCATTTGAGTGAGTCTGTGACCTTCATGTGTGTGTGTGTTTGTGTGTCTGTGTGCCTCTACACTTAACTGAGTGTGTGACTCTCATGTGTGCGTGTGTCTGCGATGTGTGCGTGTGTGTGTTCACACCTGCATGTGTGCGTGCCTGTGTGTCTCTGTCTCGGCGTCTGCATTCCTCGCTGCATCTGTGCGTCTGTGTCTGCAGCTCTGTGTGTCCACTTTTACCACGCGGCTGTGTGTGTCTGTTTTGAGGTCCGTGTCCACCTGTTTTTCGTGCGCGTTTCGCGTGTTGTGAGTTCTCCGGTCGTGGACCACAGGCTCAGCAGCCGTGGGGCACAGGCTTGGCTCTTCCCCAGCGTGTGGGATGTTCCCGGACCAGCGAGCGACCCCGCGTCTCCAGCGCTGGCGGGCGGGTGCTTTCCCACTGAGCCGCCACGGAAGCCCTGGTCCTGCGTTTACATGTCTGTGTGCGTCTCTATTTCTTCCTCTGTCCGTGCGCCCGTGTTTCTTTGTGTGAGTTTATCTGCGTCTGTGCGTCTGTGTTTATTACTGTGTCTGTGTTTCTCGCGTGTCTGTGTGGGTCTGCAGTTATCTGCCCGGGAGTGTCTATATCTCTTCCTGTTTCTCTGTGTCCGTATTGATTACTGCATCCGTGCGTCTGTATTTTTCACGCCTGTGTGTGTCTGTGCACATTTATCCGTGTGTCTGTATTTATTATTGCGTCCGCGTGTCTCGTGCGTCTTGTCTGTCTGCGTTTATATGCCCGGGAGCGTCTATATTTACTCCTCTTTCTGTGTGTCTCTCTTTATCGCTGGATCTGTACGTCTGTATTTTTCTTGCCTCTGTGTGTCTGTGTGTGAGTTTCCCCCAACGGCTGTGTTCCCCGAGTCTCTCATCTCTCAGTGGCCAGGGCGTCCTGTGCCATAATGCTTGACTTAGGGGTGATTACACGTTGCTCCAATACTTGGGTCTGAACAGAACCCTGGGATCCTGAATTAAAGCCTTAAGCCTCGGGACGGCCCTGGTGGTCCGGTGGCTGAGAGTCTGCACTACCAGGGAAGGGGGGCAGCTTCCATCCCTGGCTATGGAAGTCCATCCCACATGCCGCAACTAAGTCCTCTGCAGTGAGTACATGAATATTAAAAAAAAATGAAAAAACCTCATAACCATGCACTGCTGCTGCATTGCAGGCAGATTCTTCACCAGCTGAGCCACCAGGGAAGCCCAAGAATCCCGGAGTGCGTAGTCCGTCCCTTCTCCAGAGGCTGCAGATGCTGGGAGCACCCCTGAGAACAACACCTGGACGGGGGCATTCCCCGGCCTGACCCCATCCCCGGGGGGGCACTTGGCCCGATTCCTGAAGCTTGCCTTGGGTTTTCAGCCTTCGAGGCCGCAGATGCGGGGCAAGGGCTGCGGTGATACTCCGGAGTTCGTATTTGAGCCCCGGGCATCATCGTGGCTTGGAGGCACGTGATGGACAGCACCCTGCTACTTGACACCTCTCATCACGTTTACGTGTGGGTTCCCACACACGCAGCTTGCTCTGTGTTTTGATTTACAATATTGTGCTTGTTTCTGGGGTACGGCAAAGTGCTTCAGTTATACATATATCTCCCCATATAGTATGTTTCAGCTTCTTCTCTACAAGTTATTGTGAGATATGGAGCAGAGTTCCCTGTGCTGTCCAGCAGGTCCTTGCTGGGTCTCCATGTTAAACTCAGCAGAGTGTCCATGTGCATCCCAGACTCCCTGACTATCCCTTCCCTCATCCTTCCCCCTGGTGACCATCAGGTTATTACAGAGGATTGAGCAGAGTTCCCTGTGCCGGACAGCAGGCCTTGCTGGTTCTCCATGTTAAACACAGCAGTGAGTCCATGTCCATCCCAGACTCCCTGACCATCCCTTCCCCCATCCTTCCCCCTGGTGACCATAAGGTTATTACAGAGGATTGAGCAGAGTTCCCTGTGCTGGACAGCAGGTCCTTGCTGGGTCTCCATGTTAAACACAGCAGTGAGTCCATGTCCATCCCAGACTCCCTGACCATCCCTTCCCCCATCCTTCCCCCTGGTGACCATCAGGTTATTACAGAGGATTGAGCAGAGTTCCCTGTGCCGGACAGCAGGCCTTGCTGGTTCTCCATGTTAAACACAGCAGTGAGTCCATGTCCATCCCAGACTCCCTGACCATCCCTTCCCCCATCCTTCCCCCTGGGGACCATAAGGTTATTACAGAGGATGGAGCAGAGTTCCCTGTTTGTTCCCCCAGGACTCCCATGCATGAAGGAAGTGGTTGATAGCTTGATTGAAATCTGCAGCTTCCTTTGTTGACTTGGTGGGTGACCTTTCCCATTCACTGCTAACTATCAATAGACAAAGTATGCTGAGGCTTTCCAGACCTCGTGCCCCAACAGTGCACGCCGAGGGGATTCAGAAAGGGAGAAAAAATGGTGCTGGCCCCAGATAGCCAAGCCACAGGCTAAAAGAATGATTTGAATCAGCACAGACTCTGTCGCATTTTCCCAGAGACAGAAAAGAGTTAGGGACCTCCCTCATGGTCGACTGGTTAAGACTCTGCCTTGCAAAGCCAGGGATGTGGGATGGATTCCTGGTTGGGGGACTAAGATCCCACGTGCTGCGGAGCAGGAACGTCCTGACACGGTCAAACAAAGAAACACTTAAAAAAAAATTATTTTAAGAAAAGACTCTGCCTTACAAGGCAAGGGGTGCTGGTTCGATCCCTGGTTGGAGAATTACCATCCCACGTGCCTTGTGGTCAAACCAGTCCACCCCAAAGGAAGTCAGTCCTGAATATTCCTTGGAAAGTCTAAAGCTGCAACTCCAATCCTTTGGCCACCTGATGCGAAGACCAGACTCAGTGGAAAAGACCCTGATGCTGGGAAAAGATTGAAGGCGGGAGGAGAAGGGGACGACAGAGGATGAGATGGTTGGATGGCATCACCGACTCCATGGACATGAGTTTGAGCAAGCTCTGGGAGCTGGTGATGGACAGGGAGGCCTGCCGAGCTGCAATCCACGGGGCCGCAAAGAGTCGGACACGACTGAGCGACTGAACTGAACTGAGATGTTGAGAGCTGTGTTTTATTCAGTGGGGGATTTTTCAGGGCTTCAAGCCCACGGTCAAAGCCAGTCAAGAAGAGAGGACAAGACAGGTTATCACAGAGGCTCTGCAAACAAAGACCAGATTGTCTGAGCGTCAGAAGAGGGCTGCGAGTTAAAGAGAGCAGATGTCCCACATTAAGGCGCGCGGTGCTTGCTGTGTACGGGAGGAGGCAAGAGTCGGGACTCTCTGGAATCACTCCTTTCGTGTGCATGTCACTGCATGTCACGTGTCTGCCGTCAACACCCCCTGTGTTCGCAGCGTGAGCTCCCCCAGGGCTCTCCGTGGGGAGCCGGCTGCGGTCAGACGCCGCTGGATGACATGGATGACAGGTCTCCCTTCCCTTCCTGCGCTCCCTCTGGGCTCCCCGCCTCACCATCCCCGGAGGCGCCCATCGCTGATGACTCTGCCGGCCTTTCTTTACTGACCCGGCAGGAAATACTCCGTTTCTGAAACCCCGTGAGGATGCTGCTTGTGTAAACTCTGTACGCCCCTCTGGCACGCTGGGATGGCAGAAATGGGGCCGTGGAACCGCCCGTTTCTGCCCGATTGGTTGGAAGCGTGGGGGCGTTCGTGGGCGTCTTCCTGGGACTCTTCGTGGGCGTCTGATGTGGGCGCGGTTTTGTCAGGCCGAGCCCTTACGCTGTGGGTTCAGCTCGTCACTTCACGGTTGTGTCTGGACTGAATTACGTGGCCGGGCCCCCGGCTGGTGTCTTGAAATCTGAAGGGTTACTTGATCTGGAGGCCAGAGGAATTAAGACTAACACGGCATATAAACAGAGACAGCGTAGGGTGCAGTACTTTTCTGCTGCTGTTTGCTCGCTCAGTCGTGGCCGACTCTTTGCGACCCCATGGACTGGAGCCCACCAGTCTCCTCTGCCCGTGGGGTTCTCCAGGCAACAATACTGGAGTGGGTTGCTATGGGGTGCATTCCTATGGCCGAGGGATCTTTCTGACTCAGGAACCGAACCCGCATCTCCTACATGGGCAGGCATATTCCTTACCATCTGAGCCGCCAGGGACGCCCACCTCTCTCAGAAAAGAGCTGCTGGGGACCACCTCTCGGATAACTTCCTTCTTGTAGTCCAGTCGCTCAGCTGTGTCGGACTCTTTGTAGCCCCACGGATTGCAGCAGGCCAGGCTTCCCTGTGCGTCACCATCTCCCAGAGCTTGCTCAAACTCACGTCCATCATGTTGGTGATGCCATCCAACCATTTCATCCTCTGTCGTCCCCTTCTCCTCCCACCTTCACTGTTTCCCCGCATCAGGGTCTTTTCCAGTGAGTCAGCTCTTCGCATCAGGTGGCCAAAGGACTGGAGTTTCAGCTCCAGCATCAGTCCTTCCAGTGAACACCCAGGACTGATGTCCTTTAGGATGGACTGGTTGGATCTCCCTGCAGTCCAAGGGACTCTCAAGAGTCTTCTCCAACACCACAGTTCTAAAGCATCCATTCTTTGGCACTCAGCCTTCTTCACAGTCCAACTCTCACACTCATACATGACCACTGGAAAAACCATAGCCTTGACTAGAAGGACCTTTGTTGGCAAAGTACTGTCTCTGCTTTTTAATATGCTGTCTAGGTTGGTCATAGCTTTCCTTCCAAGCAGCAAGCTTCTAATTTCATGGCTGCAGTCACCATCTGCAGTGATTTTGGAGCCCCCAAAATAAAGTCAGCCACTGTTTCCACTGTTTCCCCATTTACTTGCCGTGAAGTGATGGGAGCAGATGCCTTGATCTTAGTTTTTTGAATGTTGAGTTTTGAGCCAGCTTTTTCACTCTCCTCTTTCACTTGCATCCAGAGGCTCTTTAGTTCATCTTCACTTTCTGCCATAAGGGTGGTGTCATCTGCATAAAGGGACCGTTTTCCTGGTTATTATGATCATCCGTCCAGCAATCCCCTGGGTTTGTCCCCCCTCTATCAGCGGTTAATTTGTCTCAGGACCCTTCCCTGGAGTGCGCACACACAGCCTAGCCTACATGTGTCTCGGAGGGAAGGCTTCTGAGACGAGCAGGACTCATTATGGTCTGGAATTATCTTGTGACTTCCGACTGCAAGGAGCCTTTCTGCGTAGGTGTGGTGTCTCCCTTATCAGACAGGGTTTCCCTCTTTCCTAGTCCTTGCCTTGATCGTTCCCTTGAGGGAAGAGAAGAAAGACTGGCTATCTCCGCTGATTTTGGTTGGTTGTAAAGTCCTGAGCGGCAGCCCACCTAGCTCTTATTTTAAGAACTGCAAGTGGAAAGATGTGAAAGTGTTATTTGCTCCATCGTTGTCTGACTCTTTGCGACCCCATGGACTGTAGCTGCACCAGGCTCCTCTGTTCATGGGATTCTCCAGGCAGGCATACTGGAGTGGGTTGCCACGCCCTCCTCCAGGCGATCTTCCCCCACCCAGGGATCTTAGCTAGCTCTCCTGCATTGCCGGCAGGTGGAAGGATGCTTGATTGTAACTTTCCAGCCTGGAACCCATCTGTCTTCCTACCTCAAGCTGATGCCTGTCTGGCTCCGGGCTCCTCGGTCCTTTCGGCCAGCTCAAGAGTCCACCTCCCTCCCTCCGGGGAAACATTTCTGCAGTTTGCCTCAGGGATGCCGTTTGCTGATGCCCTGGAGTAGGGGCCGGGACCCATGGGATGACCTGGCACTGGGCAGACCGCAGCATCACCTTTCCTGGATTCATGGGGAACACCCACCCCGAGGTGGGCATCCCGAGTGGCTCAGATGGTAAAGAATGTGCCTGCAATGCAAGAGACTCGGGTTCCATCCCTGGGTGGGGAAGATGCCTTGGAGGAAGAAATGGCAACTCACTCCAGTGTTCTGGCCTGGAGAATCCCATGCACAGAGGAGCCTCATGGGCTACAGTCCACGGGGTCACAAAGAGACAAGACTCAGCGACTTAACACAACACACCCACCCTCAACCCGCACTTGAAGGCCCCTGGATATTCCAAGTCTTCTTCCCAGAGAAAGGGAGGAAGCCGCCGCCTTCTGCAAGGGAGGGATGCCTTCCTCTGCTTCCCACTTCAGATGGAAATTCTTCACACAATAGTCCTGTCTTCTGATTTCCAGCCAGAGAGGCTTGAGTAAGTTTCTTTCCGAGAAGGAACTTGAGTATTTTTGCGGGGGAGGGGTGTAGGGGACAGAAAGGAAGATTATAATCACATTTCTCTAAGAATTAAAAAAAGAGAGACGTATTCTTTTGAACTATTTACAGATCTTTAAAACATACGTTTGCAGTATTTTGATATAAAAGTAAATGTAATTGTCACGGATGAGGCGAGTATGTGTCACACTCTTAAAAGCAAATGTAGACAAAGAAATATGTAACGTGTCAGGAGATGAAAAGCAAAAATACAGGAAGAAAATATAGAAAATGTCAGCACATTACATGCAAATATAGACAAAGACGCCGTGTAAAATGTCACCTTATGACATGCAAATACAGACAAATGAAGACAATATATGCCATAATATTGAAAGCAAATACAGACATAAAAAGAAAATATGTAAAATATTACCCCATTAAAAGCAAATATAGAAAAAAGTACATAAAATGTCACCATATGAAATGTAAATATAGACAAATAGATAGGATATAAAATGTCATAATATTAAATGTAGAGCTAGACAAAAACAATATATGAAGGGTCACCATATTGAATGAAAATGTAGGCAAAGAAGATGTGCAAAATGTCACCATATTAAATCAAAATTTAGACAAATAAAGACTATATAATGCCACAATATTAAAAGAAATACAGACACATAAAAGAGAATATGTAAGCTGTCACCAGATTAAAAGTAAATATAAATGAAAAAATATATAAAATGTCATCGGAGTTCACTCACTCACGTCCATCGAGTCCGTGATGCCATCCAGCCATCTCATCCTCTGTCATCCCCTTCTCCTCCTGCCCCCAATCCCTCAGATGTGTATAAGAGACAGGTCACCATATTGAATGCAAATGTAGGCAAAGAAGATGTGCAAAATGTCACCATATTAAATCAAAATTTAGACAAATAAAGACTATATAATGCCACAATATTAAAAGAAATACAGACACATAAAAGAGAATATGTAAGCTGTCACCAGATTAAAAGTAAATATAAATGAAAAAATATATAAAATGTCAGCATATTGAATGCCAATATAGACAGAGACAACATATAAAATATCTTCATACTAAATGCAAACGGTGATGAAGACAGTGTATAAAATGTCGCCACAGGAAATGCAGATAAGGACAAAGATAATGTATAAAGTGTCACTGTTTTAAATGCAAATATAGACACAGACAATATGTAAAATGCCGTAATGTTAAAAGCACCTATGGACAAATAAAGAAAATGTGAAAAACCCACAATATTAAATGTAAAGAAAGTGAAAGAAAGTGACGTTGCCCAGTCGTGTCTGAGTCTTTGCGACCCCATGGACTGTAGA